>VDFB02369660.1:0-45340 GCA_007258455.2 Sequoia sempervirens | reverse complement strand
TTAATTTTTTAAATAAACTGTTGGCTTTTCATTTTATCCACTATTTTTAGCCGCGCCAGAGAAGACAATCTAGACACGTACGTGTTTGTAAGCTCGTGCTTGGGGAATATTTCGACTGCCACCTCCTCCCGTCAACACACCCGACCTCTGTGACCTCCAGGTTGGTTGAATTCTGCCATTTTTTGCTTTGTATCTTGTTTTTTTGTTTTTTAATTAGTATTTAAGTTTTGTTTCTTTAATGTGTTTTAGTTCAATTTTTTATAGTTTTAAATTGCATTTAAAAAATCAAAAACGTCAACAAAATAAATAACGTTAAATTGTAAATTGAAAACCATAAAATCTAAACCTAAATTGGACACATTTAACTTAGAAATCAAAACCATAGGTTACAAAATTTACATACGTCTCTAAAAACTAATTTACACAGGTTAATCGTTGGTCCTAAACCCTAAAACGTAAACCTAAACAATCCAACTTGTATCACTTGATTTCCTCTAATAAGTGAAGACATACTAGCATAGATAATTTTTTGATAGATCAACCTTACTACATCTTCTCTTTATGCACTGATAGAATTACATTTTAAATTTTATACATGGGGAAATTTGTAGGAGTTAAATAATACCTTGGGGAAGAGGATAAACTATCACCATACATTATACAACCAAAATACATTAAAGATAAAATTAAAAAATTAAACTAATATTTACAATACTAGCTTATACCTATGTAAGAGGTTCATAAAATATAAAATAGTTACAATGATAAGCATCACCTTTCATACACAATGATTAGGTGGATTCAATACAATTGATGTCATCAACCAAAAATAGGAATAAGGTTAAATCTAACCAAAATCTACATATCTTTATTTATATATAAGTACTGATAAAAAAATTAGTAAAACTTACCAACCAAGTACTACCACTTGTGTGTCTCAATGTTGAAGGTATACCATACATGTATGCTTATCATTAAACTATTATTTAAAGATTATCATTGATATACAAGAAACAAATAATTTAGTATATTTAATATTTTATTAAAAAATGTATAGCTAACGACTTTGAAAGCCCACATGATTATGTGATAAAGTGCTAACAAATGAAGTGCTAGTAAATGTTATATTTATACTCTAACCCTTGAATTTTATAATATATATAATTTTTTATCTTATTGGGAAGATCTTTCTAAGTTTTATCTTAGAAACCTCTCTCCCCTTAGGTGAGCTAAAACTAGAAACCTTCCTTAAATTCCCTTTTCCTTCTTCCTAAGTCTACACACTCCTTGCATTTATAGTTCCTCTTCATTGATACTCTCTACCTACTTATACACATATATAATATGCTTGGCCAAGTATTCTACCTAGATGCACTCTTTGTATGTATTTCAACCACTTCACTAAACTTTGCAAAATATTCAAGGCTACATTCATATAGAACTTGAAACAATGTCTTACTATGCTCTAACTTACTAAATTGTTGTAAGAAAATTTACCATGTGCATATACTAAGTCTGACTAATTTGGTTTGTCACCAACTATAAATATTAGTAAATAGCCCAAAATTCCTATTCATCACATCAATATTTTTATTTACACTAGGATGATAAGTCAAGCTAAGATAAAACCACTCAACCTATTTTTTTTCAAATTAGAGCTGCAATTTTTAATAGCCTAGTATTTTCCCCTTTAATATCTTTGGTTCCCTCAAGTACCCATCATTTCTATGAGATCATAGATTTACTAAAATGGGTCTCTTGGTTAACTTGTGAAATTCAAGTCATGCTTTGCCTCCCCTCATGTCTTCATCATATGCCTAAATTGTCAAATCAAATAAACTCATATGTATGAGTATGATTGACCCTATTTTTAGCCTATGGTGATTTTTTATACTTTCCTTTGCTAACACACTATTCCTCCATTATTCCCCATTTGCACATTTTCTTAGGTTTCCTCTAAGTTCTTTTATATATTTCAGTTTTCAAGTTTTTCCTTACCCAAGTATCTTGTCAAGAAGTTCTCCAAACTTTTTGTTCCCTGTTCAATATTTTTACTATGTTTAATTTCCTGAGATTTCGTCTACCTCTATGCCTCTTCATCGATTCTTGTGATTTTTGCTACCCTTAACCCCATAGTGTGCATAAGGTTATAAGTAGTTGGTTTGTGGCTACCTTAACTCTTAGTTAAATTATATGATTTAAATCATAGTCTTATTTCTAGGTAATTAAGTTAGTGTAGATGAACATTATTCTTAGGTATCTAAGTAAATTTAAGTGAAAACCAATGAATACGTAGGGTACATATGGGAACTAGTGTTTTGTTTATTATCAATAAATTTACAGAAAAATCATAAGAGCAATAGGGATGAGAAGATAAAAATTGAATAAAATTGACAACAATAATTCTCACTACATTCACTAGATTTGGTTATACCACCATATTCATGTGCATTTGTGAGACATAACCCTATGAAGAATTCAATAATACAAATCTCACCAATTTATTCAATGTACATTTATTTACATTTATTACAATCCTTTATTTATTACCAAGATAAGATAATCCTTTGCAAGACAACAAGCATGATCCTTTGATTCATCCAAAAATATCAAAATACACTAAATTTAGTAGAGTTCGACGTAGAAAATGTAGATGCATTCTATGATAAAAATTATTTCTAACCCTTACACAATTTTTAAAAAGAGATGTACATAGGAACTAGGTGTCCCAAAATTTAAGGATCTGAAAGAGTTTAGTTGAAACTTAACCCTAGGTGACTTGCTCTAATTGGAAAACTAATTGAAAATTAATTGAAAGCCAACTGAGAACTACAAGATGAGTGGGAAATCCCACACCATCTCAATATTTATCAACATCTATGTTGATTTATTACATTTATTTAAAAGAATAAAGAATGCGCAAAGTAATTTAACTAGTACCTAAAATACTTCGAGTCTATAAAGTTATTTGAAAAGATATTAATAAATTCATTTAAATCATTCATACTAGCCCGCCCTTTTGATACTTAAACTTAATCCTCTAAGAAAATGTAGATTCTTCTAAGTTCCCTTGTAGTTCATCAAAATCAACCACCTCAAGATTCTTGGAATTTTTGAATATCTTTTTTTATTTTCATCATTCTTTCAATATAATTCTTGGATACTAACTCATGCAGTGAATCTGAAAATTATTTGATCATCTTAGTAGTTGAGGTTACCATTTATGTTGTCTCCTAGAATGTGCAAGAGAGGTCTTCAATGATTTTCAATATTTTTCATCACTTGTTCTACTAACCTTCTGTTTTTATTCAACTCTCATTTATAGTTCTTAAGTGACTATCGGTTTCTATTCAACTCTCATTTATAATATGAATTTTTAATGCTATGATTTTTTAATGTTATAAATTGAATGGTCTTCAAATGAAATATATTTTGAATTTGTGCATGTTCAATGTGATTTTTAAATAACTTTCAAATTGTGTGCATTATTTAATTAGTTTGTTGATATATATTTTTTAATTGTTTAACATGCAGTTGCCATATCATTTCTCGGATGGATCCACTTTTCACTTTAGAGGATTTCATGCCTAATCCAGAAATCCCTATAGATCCTGGTGCACATCCCACCCCACCACATGAGGATATGCCTAACTCACCTCCGCATTCTCCACCACCTAACCCCCCACCCCCTCCTCCATTTGACCAAAATCAACTAAGAGAGAATATTCGAGCCAACTTAGTTGTCATTCAAGGAAACATAGATCTCATAAAAAATGAGACTAGAATCCCTCCACATCTCGCACGGTTTGCATCTACGATGCAAACTATTGTCGATTCTGTTCGATCTATCGATGCGGACCTAGATAGGTTCCATCAATGGAGAGAAGAGAGGAGACAATTCTATGCAGATGGGCTGTCATATAAAGAAATCAATGACCTAAAAATCACTAAACAAGCTATGTGCCAATATTTTGTGAACCCCCAAACAAACGAACCAATACCACCCACAAAAAAAAGAATTTCAATTTTATGGTGTAGGCACCCGCAGATAGCTGCAAATTTTTGGGAGAGATGGTGGATGGTGTTTGATACTCCACCACATGGCAACAGTGAGGTGCCCTTATATTTTTTGAGAAAGTTATGGGCTGAGTTTGAGTTGGGTAAAAAACCCAACTATTTTGATATGAGGTCATTTCAGGGAGCTGGGCGTGGCATGCCCCAACATAGACTAGGAGCACGTGTCGATCCTCAGCGACGTGCTCCAGTTGCGCCTCTTGTTCCTCCTCCTTCTCCTGGTATTCCCGCTGCATTTCAGCAGCAAACCATGTTATCTACACTAGGAGCATTGAGTTCACTTTCAGGACATCTCACTCAGCAGACTACACACGCGGCCACTGAAGTGGCCAATACAGAGCATGGAGGCTCGGGCTATAGGGATACTCAGACATCCACTTTAGGTGAGGCACATGCATCTGGGGCGGGATCATACCTAAATTTACTATATTCTGAGGATCGTCCCACACAGGTATGTTCATCTTTTGAACTTAAATTTAATTCAAGTTTGAAATGTAAAAAATTCATGTAAATAATAACATCAAACTATATATATAATATAATATTAATTCAATAATTTTGTGTTTGGTGTACAGACGCATGATGACGTGATGCCCGAAACTCAATATCATCATCGTGTGTATATGTCGAGTGCTGTAGATTTGGGCTCACCTTTTCGACAGGTACTTGAACCAAAATATATTAAATAATTTGTGTGGATATATATATATATATATATATCTAATTTAATTTGAATTTGTACACATGTGTGAATTGATATATTATATCTAGATGCAGGGAGGTCATACTATTCCTAGTATTGACCAGCCACAAGTTACAGTGGTGAGCGCTCCTGAGACATCATCAGCTCAGGTGCGTGCTTTCAAAAGTTTGTTAAGTTTAAATTAAATACACATCATAGATCTAATTTAATTTTTTCATTTTCATACACATGTGTGAATGATCTATATGAATTGTTGTACATCTATATGTAGGGATTTGATGAGATAACCATGGCGGGCCGCGCACCTGAGACATCATTGACATCTATTCATGGGCAATCTCAGGTGCGTGATCATGAGGTCATATCATTCGAGGTTGTAAACTTTACTTTAAATCTCCTATACAATTTTTACGAACATTTATATATATATATATATATATTCAAGGTTTTCACATATTGTTTGCTTTATATGAATATGCAGGATATAGTGGATCAGGCATTTGCATCTTCTCAACTGACAGTTATGTTACCTGTTGAAGAAAATGTGCCAGTTGATTCACATGACCATATGGTAATTTATGCATACTAGAAATCATTTTTACTATATTTAGTCGATATTTAATTAGTTTTTTTTTTATCTAAAAGTTTATATTTTCAATTTTAAATATGTTTAATTATATCAAAATTTCTAAATAAATTTAAATCTAATTTCGAGTTTCTTGAACTCTTTTACAGCATGATGGTACATCTAGTCAACATGGAACAAAGAGGAGACTTGATTTGACCGATCAGCCTGAGAGTTAGATGGTTTTATATTTTATGGACTACAAATCTCTAGTTTTATTTCAATATATGTGTTGGACTTGACATATAAATTTTATGGACTATCTAGATCTCTAGTTTTATTTTGAACATGTTATTATCATATATGTGTGTTTATTTATATCAGTTGACTTTAATATGATGATTATATATGCAGTCAATTATGAGATCATGTTATGTTCATTTTCATAATTATATGCATTTATATACATATCTATATATTTATATTTTATCAAATTTTCAAGTAATACATGCACTATATAATAATTCTTATCTAGAATCAAATTTCATATATATATAACTTATCACATGGTTAGGTGACAAATTAAAACATTCCTTAAATAGTTTCTTAAATCATATTCATAATAAATTAAGGGCAAGTAATTCTAACTATTTTCCAATTACATAGCAAATATTTGAATCAATAAACAAAAAACCATCTCCTTGTATGTATATTTAATGTATAATCTATACAATTGAATAATTATATAAAATGTGGTAAATAGAAGACACATGAAATATGTATAATCTATAAAATTGGAATAAGATATTTAAAAAGTGACATCGAACAAACATATATAATGTACATCAAGATGTTTAATGTACAACTATATAACATGATGAAACATATATGTGCATGTAGATACAATTAAAGCTTATCAACTTTTAGGTGAATACCAAAAATTGATATTTACATAGTCTCTAGATAAAATAGTTTTTCAGTTCAACAATCACATTGTAGACCGACTTGATGAGAACTTGCAAAAATAATTAATGTAAGTAACTACAATTTTTACGAGTCATTTAAGTAAAAAATTCATGCAAGAAAAGAACTGCATATAGTAAATTCCATACAAATTCAAATGATGTTAGCCATAGGATGGATTAAGGGGACCTAAGAGGATATATAGCTTAAGGGGGGGTCTTAAGAGAATTCCTTAAGGGGAGTTAAGAGGATGCATCTCATGAACCCTAGGATATGGATTAACAGGTCCTAAGAGGATTAAGGAGATGTAAGAGGATATGACTTAAGGGTCCTTTAAGAGGACGAATTAAGGGGATGCAAGATGGTGGATTAAGGGGAGTTGATAGAATGAGTTGAAGGAATGCAAGATGGTGGATTAAGGGGAGTTGATAGAATGAGTTGAAGGGATGTAAGAGGTGGATTAAGGGGATGCAAGAGGTGGATTAAGGAGTTGATAAATGACTTAAGGGTCCTTAAGAGGACGAATTAAGGGGATGCAAGAGGGTGGATTTCAAGGGAGTTGGATAGGAATGAGTTGAAGGGATGTAAGAGGGGTGGATTAAGGGGAGTTGGATAAATGAGTTTTGAAGTGATGTAAGAGGGCAGTGGATTAAGGGGATGCAAGAGGGTGGATTAAGGGTTTATAAAATGAGCTAAAGCGATGTAAGAGAGTGGATTAAGGGGATGCAAGAGGGTAAATTAAGGGGAGTTGATAGAATGAGTTGAAGGGATGTAAGAGAGTGGATTAAGGGGAGTTGATAAAATGAGTTAAAGTGATGCAAGAGGGTGGATTAAGGGGAGTTGAGAGAATGAGTTGAATGGATGTAAGAGGGTGGATTAAGGGGAGTTGATAGAATGAGTTGAAGGGATGTAAGAGGGTGGATTAAGGGGAGTTGATAGAATGAGTTGAAGGGATGTAAGAGGGTGGATTAAGGGGATGCAGAGGGTGGATTAAGGAGTTGATGTTCGAGCTAAAGTGATGTAAGAGGGTGGATTAAGGGAGAGCTGAGAGAATGAGTTAAAGTGGATGTAAGAGGGTGGATTAAGGGATGCAAGAGGGTGGATTAAGGGAGTTGATAGAATGAGTTGAAGGGATGTCAAAGGGTGGATTAAGGGAGAGTTGATAAAATGAGTTGAAGTGATGTAAGAGGGTGGATTAAGGGGATGCAAGAGGGTGGATTAAGGGAAGTTGATAAAATGAGTTAAAGTGATGTAAGAGAGTGGATTAAGGGGATGCAAGAGGGTAGATTAAGGAGCTGATAGAATGAGTTGAAGGGATGTAAGAGGGTGGATTAAGGAGTTGAGAGAGAATGAGCAAAGGATGCAAGAGGGTGGATTAGGAGTTGAGAGAATGAGCTGAAGGGATGTAAGAGGGTGGATTAACGGGATGCAAGAGGGTGGGATTAAGGAGTTGATAAAATGAGCTAAAGTGATGTAAGAGGGTGGATTAAGGGGATGCAAGAGGGTGGATTAAGGGAGCTGGATAGAATGACTCTGAAGGGATGCAAGAGGGTGGATTAAGGGGAGTTGAGAGGATGGGTTGAAGGGATGTAAGAGGGTGGATTAAGGGGAGTTGATAGAATGAGTTGAAGGGATGTAAGAGGGTGGATTAAGGGGAGTTGAGAGAATGAATTTAAACCCCAAGGGGTGTTGAGAGGGTGACTTAAGGGGATGCAAGTGGATGGATTAAGGGTAGATATATGAGGATATTGATTGAGGGGTCCTAAGAGGATGAATTAAGGGGTGTTGAGAGAGTGACTTAAGTGGATGCAAGTGGACAAATTAAGGGTAGATATATGAGGGTATGGATTACGGGGTCCTGAGAGGATGGATTAATGGTAGATGATAAAATGAGTTAAAGTGATGCAAAAGGATAGATTAATGGTACATAAGAGGATGACTTAAGGGGTTTTAAGAGAATGGCTTAAGGGGATATGAAATCAATTATAAAGTATCAATTAAATGTATCTAGAACTATATATAGTTACTTGTCTCTAGATTCAAATTCCATTGTAATATATGTGCATCTCCTCTCTTTTTTGTAAAGCATCTAATTTTGGGAGACCTAAAACAAAAAATGATATAAAACTTTAATTAGGAAATTATTAAAGACAAATATATATATATATATATATATATCAATTAAATATATATATGACTAGATATACTTACCAATATTTATTTACTCTATTGTACCATCTGCATCCTCTCTTTTTTGTAATGCATCTATGATTGTCTCATGATCATCCATTGAAATTGTCCATAAAACTTTATTAGCATGCCTCCCTTGATATCTAACTAGTTTTATATTGGTTGCCAAAATCAAATGTGAATAATGCATAATCTTCTTGTGTCTTTCATAATCTTCAAATGCAGGCAAGCCATTCTTTCTCATCAAATATTTTCGAAGCCAGGTGCCAACAACAACCACTGAACCAATTGGATACTCAAAGTTGTCATCATCCACTCTAGTATGTACCAACTTATGTTTTCTCTCAACACATCTAGCCAACCAGTACTCTATCTGCTCTTCATTCCCTTGAGGTGCAACAACAACATACACATGTCCTACAAAAACAAATACAAAATTCAATAAAAAGTGACTTATATTTAACTCATATAAACATGCATACATACAAAATTCAACTCAATAAATAATGTACCTTCTTGTACAAGATCTGAAACACGATCATAATCATCTGATGCGAACACTTGATTATCTTCAATTGTCATTTCATGTTGAACATGTGTCGATGTAGGCATTAAAGCTCTTTGTTGCCATTGTTTGACCCATTCCATATTTTCACATGCCTGCCAATCACCTACAATACAAAATTGACAATAGCATGCCAACTCCCTTGTCCATATTGTCCATGTGTTTGCATTTGAACTCTTAAATGAATGCCATTTTGCACTTCCATTAATTGTTTCACAATCTTGTTGAGAAAAAATATCATTTCTTCAACTAACCAAAAGAAGCGTCAAATTATTGATTTCTCACTTGTTCTTGTAGATAAGTTGGTATTGCACCAATCTACAATTGCACGTGCATTTCTAAATTTTAAGATCCTCAAATTTTAGTTTCTCTCTAGAAAGAGCTCTTTTCACACATGCACTTGCTCCATCGTGTTCTCCTTTACCATGTCTAACTTCAAAAAAACTCCATATGTGTTGGATATTATTTTCCTTATGAACTCTACATAGCCAATAAAACATTCTAGCATTTTAAACTGACCTGCAATTATCCGAATTCATATGAGATGTTCTAGCATTTGAATTCCTCTCTTTTAAAATTTTATAAAATATATTAAAACAATGTTGAACAAACTCAGATGAGTGTAATCGATTATCACTCACATAAAAAAGGTACTCTCTCAAAAAATTCTATTATCTTCTCTACTATTCAAAGATGTCTATATAAACAATGTGAACAAATATAGCTACTTGCACTGAATTATAATCTTGTGATTGAATTTCTTCTTGTGGAGCAAGAGTATAATTTTCAGCAAAATCAACAATTGACAATATAGTTCCAATTGGAAATGTGTTTTTACATAAACGAAATTGATTATCAAGCCAATGAGCATTTTGAGAGTGTTGAACATATTTAGGTACAAACTTAGCTTTAAATTTAGTAATAAAAGCATGCACACTAACTTTTTCCACAACTAGCTCAACACGTCTTCCAATTTTACCATCTTTTAAAGAATACTCAATATTTTTAAATTTTTTTACATCCACTAATTGTTTTCCAAATTCATCTAAACTACTTTCATGCATACATTCTCCTAATAATGAAAAGTTACCACATCTATCACATTCTCCAGAAATGCATCCTTTAAAAAAAAATGAGCTCCATTTAAAGAGGGATTAAAACAAACCCGCTATAAAATATCGACTCCTTCTGTGCATATTAATACCACAAATGTCCTCGTGATAATTTAAGCTAGTATGCAAAGCGCATCGTATATATCGAAATATATCATAATAATAATGAAATTGTATATGAGTCTTACAACAACAAGAGATTTGTTGCTTATTAATTCTAACATACCAAGGCTTCATACTTTCTAATGATTCGACTTATGCTAATATTCAATGGTAAGATTGAAGCATCTAATTTTTTTTATATAATTCAGCTTTGAGTCATATCTAAGAGGATTCTTTTGGATGAGGTTCACGAATTTTGGAACCCACCCTTAATTTTAAGACATCTCTAATGTTAGGTGATACTCTTGTATTATCATACCAAAATTTTTCGATTAAAGATTTAATATCATTAGTTAATTTCATGTCTGATCTTGGGAGTCTACCACCAAAACTCCAACATTGATTAATAGGATCTTTTTCAATACTTTCTCTTCTTTTAGCAGCTCTTATCAAAGTTCTAGGATTTAAGTTTATACATTTACTAATCTTACTTAACATTCTTTTATTTGAAGCTGTTTTATCAACTAGAGCAGTTGTTATTGCACGATGAGCCGCATTCTTATATTTCGATCGAATTTTCTTACCAATAACATCAATAGTATTAGCAGCACTAGATATGACTTGTTCTACTAAATCATCTTTCTTTTTTTATTTTACAAAAACACCTAATTTTTTCATCACTTTTCTCATTTTCAACATTCTCATCAATTGCACCATGAGTTGACATTGGAATCCTAATTTCTTTCTATAAAAAAATATTTTATATATTTTATTTCCATAATTTCTAATTTGTCTTGAAGAAACTTTACCACGAAGGTTATCTAGCACATTTGTTTCAATTGTTAAAAAAACATTTTCACCTCCATCCATAGATGGAGTTTCATTTTCATTCACACAAGGGGTTTCATTTTCATTCACACAAGGGGTTTCATTTTCATTTTCAAATGTAAAAGGGATTTCATTCTTATTTACATTCTCATAAGATATAATTTCATCATTTTCTTGTTTCTGCATTGTTTCAACCCTAGTATTATTGATCTCATCAATTGTGTATCCAACTTCTTCTAAACAAGCAATATCAATATTATAAAAACTTGGGTTTGAACACATACTTGGATAGATTGTTTGAATAGGTGCATTTTCCATATCATTGGGAGGTGGATTTGAAGACACACCCGAAGTTGTTTGCATATCATTCAAAGTTGAAGTTGAAGGCACAATTGGGTTTGTCTCCATAATTGCATTTTCTTCCATATTCACCATCTCCACATTTGCATCATCTACATTCATTTCATCATTCATGGCTTCCTCTTCAACATTCTTGGAACTAGATGCTTCCAAATATTTCATTTGATGAATCATTTCTCTCCTTTCCCTTTGTCTTTTTGCCTCCTTATCTTTATTTGCTTGAATTTCTTCGGGTGTCATTACCTTTCTACATCTTTTTCTTTGTCTTTTCTCATCACCCATGGTTACCAAACCCTCTTTGATGACAAAAACAATAATTCAAGAAACCTATTTTAAAATCGCCACCTCCTTCAAATATTCAAATAAAACTATGTACTATGAAGATTATTTTTTCTATAAACTCTGAAGTACAAAATCATCATGAGTACATCCAAAAATTCACTTTTTCCAAATCTTCTTGTAAAATATTTTTGCACTTGATTCCACTTCAGAAAATTTAACTTGCACTTTTACTCTTCCAACAATTTCAATAGAATATGCCCTGCACAAGACAAATCTGCAATAAAAAACGCAGAAAATGACACTTTAGGTCCGTACTGCAGAAAAAGAATGCTGTAAAAAAATCGTGTTTTAACAGTATTTTTCAAATTAGGGAAAAACGGCTATTATACAAACGCGTACGCGTTATGAAACGCGTACGCGTTATATTTTTAAAATGCGTACGCGTTCAGTAACGCGTACGCGTTGCTTTCTGCCAACGGGCAAAACATAACGCGTATGCGTTATGAAACGCGTACGCGTTTTATTGAAATAACGCGTACGCGTTTCTATAACGCATACGCGTTATTTAAAAGTTGATCTCCCAAACCAAATCTAGCCCCGGTTTTAGGCTTGGGAAAGACTTGGCAATCCGAGCCTTAGCTTTTGACCTGCAACTAAAAAACTAAGGCAGATTGAAGAAGAATGTCCAACTTTGACAACATAGATGGACTTTTTTTCTGAATGAGTCTATAAAATTAAAACCCATTAGAGAACACAATGTCTACTTTCTAAATATATAATTTTTGTTAAAATTGATTAATGTTTGCTATTTTTTAATTAATTTCTAAGCAAACTAGGCCTTAAACTTGAAATATCAGGTTTTTTTGGTTTTTTAATAACTTTGTATTGGTTGAGTTTCTTGTAAAAAAAATTATATGGGACCAAACTTCAGACAATTCTCTACACAATGAAAAAAAAAGAGTCAAAAAATGTTTTTTTAGGTCCAATTATGTTGTCCGTACACATTGATTTGAAAAAACATCAATTAAGGCCAATAAAAAATTAATAAAAAAAATATTCAACCAAAAATTACAAAAAAAAATCCATCCCAAACTTCATGTTGTTAGCTTTCTTTTCCTAAAAAGGAATTAGCAAAATAATTTTATTTGGTCAAAAAGGTTGTCCGGACACCCGCTTGTATGGTAAAAAAAAAGGGACTTTTAAAAAGTAGTTTTTATAGATCCTTATCAAAATTTAATTTCTATAAACTGGGTATTTTAATAATTTACATATTTGGAAACTAGATTCAAAATTCAAAATTTTATATTACTGACTTTCTTTAAGATTCATTGTAGAAGTGCCTCAAATGTTCAGTCCAAGTGTGACAAATTCTGAAAAACAGCAAAAACATTTCCACTTTTTGAGTTTTTGTTACCCAACTTCTTGCATCACCCATGAGGAAATTAACCCAATTGCAACCTATGATAAAATATGTTATGCATTTTTTTTGGATTTTTATGGTTTTATGATGCAAAAATAAATGACTAAATGAACAGTGCAAAATAATGCAATACTAACCCTAGATCTAGGATGATATGCTTCAAATTTAAGAAGGTCTATAATGTTAATGTGTTGAGTTCACCAAAATGCTGAGGTGGAAAAGGGAAACCCTAGGACTCCACCTTGTGATTTCACAAGGGCTTACTTTTCCACAATGGTGGTGCAAGGAGCCTCTTATCATTAAATTCAAGATTGTCTAGGATAAAAGATTGACTTGCAACCTGAAAGGTGAGCCAACCAATCTTGGGATTTGAATTTAAGGACTTGGAAATGGATTTTGTATGAAATGCAATGATATGACTAGTAAATGATGCAAATAAAATATTATGATGCAAAAAGAATAGATCTAGAAAGTCACAGACAAATTTAGAGTTCAAAAAAAGATTGAGCAAAGTTTTGTGCACCTGGCATATGAATCTAGAGCTAAATTTGAGGGACCAAGTCACCTAGGGCAACTGTGTCCTAGTAACTGAAACTGAAATCTAATTTCATATTCCTTTGGAGCCTAATAGGGGCCTTTCTTTCGCGTCTCATTGTCAAATCTTCGTAGGGTGCTGAGATAACTAAGTTTCTGTATGTTGTCAATTTGTAGGGTTTGAATGCAATAATGAATAAATGAACTTCAATCTTCCTCTAAACTTCTTCAAGCCTATAACATGCACATTCAAAGAGAGAGGAAGTTTTGTGCCATATAGGGGCTTGCCTCAATCAAACCCCATGTTGGTGATTCCACCTCCACAATGGAAATGTCAATGAAATAGAGTTTATCCTTTTGAGGGTTAGAGGCTAAGTGATAAATGAATGATGAATCAACAATGGATGTAAGTCACCACTCATATCCGATTCCTTGAAGGACTGAAGTCATACAAATCTCCTCAAGGTTTGATTGCAAATTGGCTTGAATTGCATGAAAGACCTACAAGGGTTAGTCCTCATAAACAAAATGATAACATAAAAATGAACAAACTTACATAAAACTTGACATGATGCTTTAATATTGAAATGTTGTAATATATCTTCTCTTGAGTGCTCTTAACTTGATAATAATTTCTCTTGATCACCAATATTTCTAATATTCACTTGTTTTTCTAAATGGTGAAATGACTAGGTGTTTATGCACAATTATTCTAATTTATCAAAAATTAAATCCTAATAGTTGACATTTAACATTTGAAATTCAAATAATAAAATGACAACTCCAACATATTAAACTTTGGAGGTAAAATAGGGGGACCAAGTCACCTAGGGCGACTTTGTCCTAACCCTATTTTTCAGGGTGTAAAGTGTTGAGAGAAAAATATTAAATGTTTTTTTTTGGTTTTTCAAATGGGATTTCTTGATAAATATCCAAATGAGCCATGGAATACATAATTTGGGACAATAGATGCACAATTAGGTACATGTGCTTAGGAGGGAGCAAAACATAGTGTGAAATTGTTAAGGGTGACAATTTATGATGCTACACCAGTGAGAGGAAGCTTTGCATCCCTACATTCTTTGGTATTATCAACAAGACCTAATATTGTACTAGGACTATGGGCTCAGATAGCCTTTCATGTTGAACCAAGGATTTGGATAATGAGGTCCTCATCAAATGGTCTCTTTGAAGTAGAGCGTTGATCCTTTGAACGACTCATGGTTTTAATTCGGGTTAAAAACTAAGGTTTTCTATGTTTGGTTTTAGGGATTTGAAATATCATAAAGTAAACCAGGTCTACAAGTTTTAATCACGAACCCTAGGACTATAAATTTGATGAATTTCATGGACAAAGATATACTTTTTTTTTCACCTTTGAAAACCTTAATTCATCGTGAAAAGCACTAGAGATCTACAAATTCTCTCGCCAAATTCTTTAGATGCAAAATGAGTTAATTGCCAAGTTGAATTATGGCATTTATAGAAGAAATCACGATGAAAATCCTATAGAAATCCATCTTGTCCACCATTACCCTTAGTTCGCACGAGCCAGGAGCCTCCATCTAGCCATTTTCCAAGTTTGAATGCGGGTCGCCAATCTTTTGATGAAAGGACATATTTGACGATCATAAACGATTTGACTAGTTTGAAAATATTTGACACGTGTTGATAGTTTTTCAAGCAATAAATTTAATCCAAATGGGGTTAATTTACACGTCATCAAAGATGGACACCGAAAAAGACAACTTAAGAATAATTGACATCATTAGATAAGCAATGTGGTAGCTTTCTACAATTCCACAACTTGAAAATAGAACTACTATGAAGAGCTCACGGACTTGTAGAATCCTCTTGATATTAACTAGTTGCTCATTTGACCTGTTATTGGTGCGTAATCTCCTCTACTTTTACATTCTTTCATGATGGTACATATTATAGTTGTCCTTGAGTCTACTAATCAAATCTAAACACATTTTAGCATATAAATGAGGAATATAAACATTTTCCAAAGATCTTCATCTTTCCACCCTTTATTCTACCTTTGGTGTAGGAATTTAGTAGATCTACAACATGATGGTTCTTTCTTCAAAAAAGGAGATATATTGTGAGATGTAGGGGACCTGCTTCAACACTTGTCATAAGACTATCTACTCTGACATTCTTCACCTCATACAATATAGGGAAAGTTATTGTTGGGGGCTCTACCTCTCTCTCTCTTTAGATGTACTCTTTTGTATGTGGGTACCTAAATAGCACTACTTATTAGGACTCATTATTTTGTAAGATGCACTTAAAGGGGGGTATTGGTGTAATATTTTATTGTACATTGTTTATTGAGTTTCATGAGGTAATATGCTTCATTCCTAAACAATTAATAATGATATTCATCATCTTTTATTGAAGTCAATTATGTGCCAGTATATGTCATCTTTGCCTCATCAACTACCACCACTATCTCTAATTGTTGAGTTAACTCCTTTCTTTTATGAAGTTAACTCAATCACTCTTGAACACTTGTCATTGTGGCTCATCCATCCAAGAAGTTATAAATAGTTGTATACATTCTTTTAATATAAGATAAGAAGACAATGAGAATGTCAATTTCCATTCACCCTAGTTTTATTCTATGATTCTCTATAAAAATCTAGTAGTAATTAGTATGATTGTTAGAAGTTTTGGATAGTTTTAAAGGTCTGTTCTAAAATCCTTCATGATATAACATAAAACAAATTGGTTTATACAATCTATTTTAAAATTCTATATGATATAACATAAATCAAACTTCGTTGTAAAAAATGAAATAAAAAACTGAAGTGGGTGTTTAGAGCTGGCCTCCATGATGTATGCTTTCTTTTACTTCTTCTTGCTTACAAAAATAAAATATAACAAATGCAAATAATAAATAATAAAATAAAATAATATATTTTATATTAGAAGAACACTTGTGAGCTCCATATAGACAATACGATAAATTAAAGGCAGGTGGGGTATGAAAGACGCGGCAAATTAGTTTAGCTGGCCAATGATAGGCATTTGGGGTCTGCAAATTAATTTAGCCGGCCTATGATTCTTCATGAATGGTAGCAGCCATACTCTAAAATCCAGCTGCTGAATGTGAGCTTATTAGTTGGCTGCATATAAGAAATAATAAGTGAAAAAATATGGATATATTGCAAGATATCATTCACCCAAGTTGTAATGGAATTGGTGATGAATAAAAACCACCAAGGGACAAGACAAAAATGACAGTCCTAAATCACAAAAGTGACCTTGAAGATGTAGGATCGATGATATCAACCTGAAGCAAGTATTAATATATGCATGAGAATCTTTTTATTGCCGGCATGTTATGGTTTATATGAGCTCATTACTGAGCACCAAGAAAAAAAATAAGAGTGCACGGAGGAAATGTTACGTTAGTTATTCTGGAACAGGAAGAAGCAGTCAGTCAGTATGTGTTTATCTAAGAAGAGTGTTTTGTCAGACAAGGAGAATGACAAATTGAAAAAGAGAAAGTTGGAAGAGAAGGAGAAGAAGAAGAAAAAAGAGTTGGAAGAGAAAGAAAGGAAGAAAAAGGAGAAAGAAAAGATGGAAAAGAAAAAGAAAGAGGATAAAGAGAAAGAGAAGATCGAGAAAGAGAAAGAGAAGATGAAGCAAGAGAAGGAGAAAGAAAAGAAAAAGAATGAAAGGAAAAAGGAAAAAGAAAAGAAGAAGAATGAAAAGGAAAAAGAAAAGAAAAAACGAAGAAAAGTTTGAATGATTTAGATGTAATTTATTATGTGCTTAATTGTTCCAGTAAAATTTTAATTTGAAAAAAAAGGCTGTTGAACCTCTAATCATTTTATTTTTTGTTCTTAATACTTCATGCAATCATTTATTTGGTAATTCTTCTTTGCAACTTCTTATGTAATATGTAAGAGAGAATTTTCTTTTATGATTTATAAATAAAAATATCTATTTCAATGATGAGTTGGGACTATTAGCCATTATTCCATGAGATTAGAGAATGATCCAATAATTGCTATAAATTAAACATTCCTGAAATGATATGAAATGATTTTCTGGGTGCATTAGAAGATGAACTTCTGATTAATATTTGGGCTTCCTCTTCTCCAAAATATGCTACAAGGAGTACTTAGTAGAACCAAAACCACTGCTGAGCATCAGATCTTGAAGGGGTGTAGAAATGTTGGCAATCTGTTTCATTCTTGCAGCACCATCTGTAAAGAGATTATTGCAACTTCAGGGGATGATGTTGTTGCAGAGAGGGTTTTTAAGGTTATCCAAGGGAATGATTAGAGGATAAAATTTCTAATAGGAAGGACAATCATTCTATAAATCCTCACTCTATTCATGAGGGGGCTATGGGAGTTGTCCTTGTTTCTCTTGGGCCTTCTCCTTAGTTGAATCTATCTGCACAGTCTGGTGACGCAGTCACGGTAGGAGGGTCCTCAAAGAGAACAATTTGGACCATGCAACAAGAGTAACACAACAAAAGTAACACAAAATATGGAGGCAAATGCAAATGCAAATATTCTCATTAACAAAAATCTTAGTTACAATCAGCCGGCAACATCCGGGCTTACAAATTCAGCTCATAGGCCTAATATAACATGCTCAAATACAATATTCCAACATGCTCCTTAATGCAAGCTGAAATCTTACAAATTTGAATCTAAAACTATTCTTCTTATTCTTCACTACTCTTCTCAAGATCTATTACAAGCTTTATATCATATCCGCAGGTCCAAAAACATCCGCATCGGCCAAAGATTATTACAATCTCCAATGAAAGAAAATGTAACGTGCGCATGAATAGGTTGGCTTCAAATTTGAATTACTCGATCAACATGTGCATAAGATCAAGTGTGGACCTATCATGAAGGTCGGGGACACTCCACGAAACAATTAAAATCACACCATTCAGATCTGCAAGCTATGGGAACGATCCACGAATGATCAAACTAGTCGTTACGCCTGAAAATTATTCTAGTGCTGGTTCAAGAAACTGCCATCAAATCTGGAAGTGATAACTTGCCGGAAAAAGATTCAATTACGCTCAAATCTTGGAATAAAGAAAATAACATGTCCACAATGTAAACCAAGATCCACAGGGTCTGGTGAGCAAATATGATGAATCCATCAACATGAACTGAGCAAGAACATAATAAGAACAAAAACTGAAAGAAAATATTTTTGGTTGATGCAAGATTGCCAAGAACCAAGGATGCTCCTGCATCATACATCCGGGGTTAATGACAAGTGAGTCCCTCGCTTTGCTGGGGCTAAAGGAAAACCAAAACGGTCTACCTTAGCCTGAGAAATCCAAGAAGAATCCTCTACTGGTCTACCTTTCCATTTCACAAGATATTTTTTGTACTGTCCTCCACGAGTTTTCCTTCCATATCTGATATCCAGAATCTCCTCAATCTCATCTGACTGTTGTTCAGGAAACTGATTCCCCAATTTTGCTTTACTGTCCTCACTAAATTCCACTTCATGGTACTGATATAGATCTGCAATGTTAAATACAGGTGATATACCCATGCCATCCAGTAACTCTACTTCATAAGCATTTCCTAAATCAAATTTCTTCAAGATCTTACAAGGTCCAAATTTCCTTATCTTCAGCTTGTTGTATGTGCCAACTGGAAATATTTCCTTCCTCAAATATACCATCACTTCATCTCAAAATTTGAATTCCTTATGTCTCCTCTTTTCATCTCCTTTCTCCTTATACTTCTGGTTCATGTCTTCCAATTGTTGTTTCACTTGAGTGTGCACTTTCTTCATGTGTTCTGCAAATTCTTATGCTTTTTCACTCCTCTTATCTTCCATACTGATGTCTCTCGACTCTGATATACTTCTAGGGTGAACTCTAGTAACAATCTCAAAAGGTGTCTTTCATGTACTCCTGTTCACTGAATTATTGTAAGAAATTTTTTCTTGTGCAAGAACTAAATCCCAACTTCCAGTCTTCTCTCTAACCAAACATCTCAACAAATTTCCCAAACTCCTATTTACTACCTCTATCTGTCCATTTGTCTGTGGGTGAAACGTAGAACTAAACTTCAAATCTGTCTTCAACTTCTTCCAAAGGGTTCTCAAAAAATAACCAACAAACTTTACATCTCTATCTGAAACAATACTCCTAGGTAACCCATGCAATCTGACCATTTCCCTGAAAAAAAATTTGCTACATGTCCTGCATCGTTGTCTTCTTACAAGGTATGAAATGTGTCATCTTAGAAAATCTATCTACCACCAAAAATACATAATCATTACCTCATTGTGTCTTTGGTAAACCAAGTATGAAATCCATACTAATATCCTTCCAAGGTCTTTCTGGAACTATCAAAGGCTTATACAATCCAACATTCTGACTACTTCCTTTTGCAACTTGACAAACTTTGCAACTCTGCAAAAATTTCCTAACATCCTTATAAATCTGGGGCCAAAAATAATTCTCACTTACCAATGCTATTGTCTTATCAATTCCAAAATGTCGTGCTAATCCTCCACTATGCTTTTCTTTCACCAAGTTATCTCTCATTGAACTCCAGGGTATACACAACTGATTTCCTCTGAACAACATGTCCTCTTGAATGAAATAATCCAAACACTGACTTCTATCCTCCAAAATTAGTTCTTTACAAGCTCTCCAAGGTTCTACAAAATTCGGGTCTTCCTCATACAAGTTCTTCAACTCATCAAAGCCTATTACCTCCACTCCCATCTCTGTCAGTAAATTCCTTCTCCTACTCAAAGCATCAACAACTCTATTTGACTTTCCACTCCTATGTTTCAAAAAAAAAGTATAGCTCTGTAAGAATTCTACCCATCTCATGTGTCTCTGATTCAACTTACCTTGACTATTCAAATATTGCAATGTTTGATGATTTGTATACAACACAAACTCCTTCGGCAACAAATAATGTCTCCACTTCTTCAAGGCTCGAACTATGGCATAAAACTCTTGATCATACACTGAATATATTTTCTTAGCATCATTCAACTTCTCATTGAAATAAGCTACAAGTCTTCGTTCTTGACTCAATACTACTCCAATTGCATTTCCACTTGCATCACAGTCTACTTGAAATACCTTATTGAAATTTGGTAAAGCCAACACAGGCTGCTCAGTCACCTTCTGCTTCAACAACTCAAAACTCTTGTTTGCTCTAGATGTCCATCTAAAATCCTTCCTATCTCCTCTCATTGTTTATGTCATAGGACTGCAAATAGAACTGAAATTCCTAATGAACTTTCGGTAGAAACTAGCTAATCCATGAAATGATCTTACCTCTCCAATGCTTTCCAGTGTAGGCCACTCAACAATTGCTCTTACCTTCTCAAGATCCATCTTCAATCCATCCACAAATATCACAAATCCCAGATATACCAATTCTTCCTTCATGAAACTACACTTCTTAATGTTTATCAACAACTGCTCTTCTCTCAACCTTTGCAAAACTCGTCTTATATGCAACAAATGTTCTTCTCTAGTCTTACTGAAAATCAAGATGTCATCCAAATAAACAATCATAAACTTACCCAAGAATTTCTTCAAAACCTCATACATCAACCTCGTGAAAGTACTTAGTGCATTTGTCAACCCAAAAGGAATTACCAACCACTTGTACAATCCTTCATTTGTCTTGAATGTTGTCTTCCACTCATCCCCTTCTCTGATTCTAATATGATGATATCCACTCTTCAAATCTATCTCTATAAAGTATTTAGCTCCACTCAAACAATCCATAATGTCATCCATCTAGGGCAAAGGAAATCTATCCTTCATTGTGATCTTGTTTATGGCTCTATAATTTGTACACATTCTCCATTCTCCATCCTTCTTAGGTGCCAACACAACAGGCACTACACAAGAACTTAAGCTTTCTTTAATCAAACCCTTCCTTAACAATTCATGCACTTTCCTATTCAATTCCTCATTCTCTGCGGGTGTCATCTGATGTGCTTCTTTATTAGGAAAACTAGCTCCAGGAATCAGATCCATGCAATGAATAATACTTCTCACAAGTGGTAATCCATCAGGTACATTATCTGAAATGATCTCCTCATATTCTGTCAGCAACTACTTTATCCCTTCTGGGTGTTCTTCTACATGCTTCAAATCTTCAGCTTTCTTATTAACTAAGGCATAACACACATTCTCATGTCTCAATCCATCAAGGAATCTCCTTCCATCAACTAGACAAACCCTAGCATTCGTACAAACCTCAACTTTAGGAACATCTTCCAATGGCAACAAAGTATACTTCATCCCATTAGCAACAATGATATATATATATATTCTTCTTTCCATCATGAATAGCCTATCTATCATACTACCAAGGCCTTCCCAACAAAACATGGCATATATCCATAGGCATGATATCACACAAAACTTCATCATGGTAATTTCCTATCTTCAATTTCACCAAACATTGTTCACTTACTAGAATCTTATGCTCCTCTTGTATCCATGCCATCTGATAGGGCTTCGGGTGTTTCAACCTTTCCAGCTTCAGTTTGGTCGCCATCTCTTCAGAAACCAGGTTCTTTGAAATTCCACTATCAACAATTACTTTGCATCATTTACCAACTACCTTGCATCTTGTCCGGAACAAATTATTTCTCTACTGTAACGGTTCCTGATCCAACTCACTTTGACATAATACTCTCCTATTCATCAACACTTCTCCATCTTCCGGTTTATTAGATGATCCAGCATGATCCTCCTCAACAAAGGCAGTTCTTCTATTGTTTTTTGTCTTCCTGCTTGTCTCTCCTTGATTGCATTCAAATGCTCTATGTCCTTCTCCACCACACTTATAACAAGTTCCCTTGAATACTCTTTTCTCCTATCCTCTATCATCTTTTCTATAACCTTCATTTCGGTAACCAACATATCCTCCTCTTTTGCAAGAGTTTCCATCACCTCTATGATATGAATTATCATTCTTACTGACTTCCTTATCTCTATTTGGATCTGCAAAGGATCCTCTTCCTCCAGCAAAAGTTCTTCCTCTTTCAAATCTTCCACCTCTTCCCCTTTGTCTCTGCTCATGTCTTTTATTCAACTTCTCTTTTGCCTTTAGGGCACATTGATATGCTTCTTCCACACTCTGCAACTTAATCAAACTGATCTCATCCTGTATAGATGACCTCAAACCATTCACATATCTAGCTACTTGTTCAACTTCATCCTCTGAATGTCCAAATCTGATATTCAACTTGTAGAACTCTTCAGTATACTCTGTCACACTTGATTCCTTCTGGTTCAAATTCTGCAATTTCCAGAACAAACTGATCTGATAATCTAGGGGCATAAACTTTGTTTTCAATTTATTCACCATCCGATCCTATGATTTTATCTTTTCTTTTCCTATTCTTCACCTATCTTTCTGCAAATGTTCCCACCAAAGGGATGCATGTCTTTTCAAATTTTTACAAGAAAATTTTACCTTCTTATCTTTAGTGGTACCTTCAAATTCAAAATACTTTTCCATCTCTGTAATCCAATCAAGCAATTCATATGAATCCAACTTACCACTACAATCCAGTGGATTGAAATGGGGTTTTGTGTTCACTCTAGTTAGGGCTCTTATGAACCTCTCTTCTCCCTAATCTAGGCCAAGTTGCTCTTCTCTTCCTCTTTCTTCTTGTACTTCTACCTCTTCATCACTCACATCATCAATTGGTCCACCTCTCCTCTGGGCCATTTCAACTGCATCTAATATGGAAGCAATTCCTCTCAACATCTCCATTAAAGCAGGGTCTGCATTTCCACAGGCTCCATTACCTCTAACATTTCTTCCTCCCGCCATCTTTACACAAGTGCTCTGCAGCTACAGGTCAGATCCTCAATCCACCACCCCACAACAAATTTTCAACATGACTCCACGAATTTTGATGACCTCACATGGATCAAATCTCACTCTGATACCAATCTGGCATAGTCATGGTAGGAGGGTCCTCAAAGAGAACAATTTGGACCATGCAGCAAGAGTAACACAACAGAAGCAACACAAAATATGGAGGAAAATGTGGATGCAAATATTCTCATTAACAAAAATATCAGTTACAATTAGCCAACAACATTCGGGCTTATAGATTTAGCTCATAGGCCTAATATAACATGCTCAAATAAAATATTCCAACATGCTCCTTAATGCGAGCTGAAATCTTACAAATTCAAATCTAAAAATTTATTCTTCTTATTCTTCACTACTCTTCTAAAGATCTATTACAAGCTTTATATCATATCCGCAGGTTCAGAAACATCCGCGTCAGCCAAAGATTATTACAATCTCCAATGAAAGAAAATGTAATGTGCACATGGATAAGTCTGCCTCAAATTTGAATTACTCCATCAACAGGTGCATAAGATGAAGTGTGGACCTATAATGAAGATTGGGGACACTCCATATAACAATTAAAATCACACCGTTTAGATCTGCAAGGTATGGGAATGATCCACAAATGATCAAACTAGCTGTTAGGCCTGAAAATTATTCTGATGTTGGTTCAAGAAATTACCATCAAATCCGGAAGCAATAACTTGCCGGAAAAATATCCAATTGCGCTCAAATCTTGGAATAAGGAAAACAAACATGTCTACGATGTAAACCAAGATCCATAGGGTCTGGTGAGCAAATATGACGAATCCACCAACATGAACTAAGCAAGAATAGAATAAGAACAAAAATTGAAAGAATTTTTTTTTGGTTGATGCAAGATTACCAAGAACCAAGGATGCTCTTGCATCATCTGGTTACCTCATCACTAAGCGGAATGTCAATGGGGGGACTAGTGCAAAATGCCATGGAGTTTATGGGGGTTAGATAGGAATAGTGTCTTCCTATCAAGAAACAAGGGAAATTATTTTTGGCCTTCTGATATAAGGTTGGTTAGAAATCACGGGTGGAGCTACTCAAGCTAAGAAGTCTGGAACTTAGGTTTTGTCTTGTTCTTTGGAACTAGTTCCGGACTATGAGGGCTTCCTTAGGGTCCCAAATTCTATGTTTGATAGATTTTCCTCTAGGGAAGTTATTAAAATCTAGTTCTAATATTGTTATTGTTAGAAGTTGGGCTCTGAAGAAATGGAAATTAAAAGGGCTGATTGAAATATATGCAACGAGTAAAGGTTTTTTCAAGATTCTAGTATTATGAGGATTGTGCTCCAAATTTTTCGAATGGCCCAAGGTTTTGGGTAGAATAGGGTTATTCTTAATGAAAAGAAAGAAATTGGCGAGGGAGGTTTGAACTTAGGAAGAATGTTAATCTAGTTTATATCTAGGGTAGGCTTTTAGGTTTATTTTCAGAATATTCAGAGGGTGTGGTTATGATGGAAATAGTGAAAATAATTGATAACTTATAATGTTTGATGCAGTTATTAAATCAAGGCAGCAAGTAGTTTGTGCAAGATTCTATGTAAATGTTAATGTGGACATGGTCTTGTCATATTCTATAATCTTGTTTTTGAAGTATGGCTAGTCAGTTCAAAGGATTGGATATGAGAACTCCTCTTTTGTTTGACAATTCTACCTCAAAACTCACCACTTTTCTAGATCATGACTAGATAAAAATCATGATAAATTATTATGGAGAAAAAAAGATACAAAAATTATAGTATTCTACAAAAGGATAAAAATAAGGCTAAGGACTCACGGTAGGAGGATTTAATAGGCGTAGGAAATAGAAAAAACTCAATGATAGAAAGGCCAGTAAAGGATGATGTCAAGTCTTGACAAGTGTTGAGACATAGAGAATTGTATTCATGTTATAGTTTCCCAAGGAAATATTGTTAATCCAAGAGAAAGTGGAGTTGTTAATTAGTAAAGGGGTAGGACCAAAAGAAGCAATGGGGGATTAGCCCAAGGAGGAGAATTTAATCTTGAGGAAAGGGAGGTTTCTAAAACATAGAAGTAGATGAGGAGGAAATCATCCGTTATACATATTGAGCCAATTGATGGAGCTTGTTAGGAGTTAAATTTGCATTTTCCTTTTGACTCAAGTCATTTCTTGTCTTTGTGGCTTAGCATTTTTCACCCTAGTTTATAATCGATCTGAGATATTTTCCATGGGTGGTCTTTTGCCAAATTTGTTAGCATAGTTGGGTAGAGCCTAAAAAATTAGGCTCAGTAGCTTTTTGACATTTGTTTGGTTCACTTGGATTTTCTTGCTTTGTGGGAAAAATGTGCCCATTTGATTTTGTGGGATTTTTCATGTGAACCATCTTACTTCTAATTACCAATGAATTTTCCACATGTCTGATTGTCGATTGAATTCTCACAAACATAGTTAACTTCAATAATCAACTATGTAATTTTTTGTGGGTGGATGGAATCCAAGTTCTTGTATCTGCCCTTACTGATGTCATGTTGCTTTGTGGACTTCTCCCATTCATTTGAACTTTCACTACAAGGGTGAGTGTAGGATCATGATGGGCCAAACAATGGTGATAGGAAAAAAATTCATTTTTACTTAGACAAAATCGTAAAATGAATGTTTGAACTTTTACTTGCTTCGAATACAAATTACATTAATAGATGTCCTACAACTTATTTGGCATTTAAAGAACCAAATTGTGACTCCATCAAAATGATATTTTTTTCACATCATATACTCTTAGGCACTTAAAGAACCGAATTGTGACTCCTCTATCGAAATGGGATTTTTTTCACAACATATACTCTTAGGCACCAAAACTTAAACACATCTCAACAATCATTCAAAATCCATGGTAAGGAATAAATCCAGCCCAAAACAAGCACTCCAAATGAAAAGTTGAGCTCTACATTAACTTCAAGTAGTTGGGTGGGAAAATGATGCCATGAATGTTGATACATGAAATCAAATATGTGCAAAGTCTTTCTGCCCATATACATTCACGAGGTTGCCAAGTAGACCATGGTTGTTGAAAGATTGCATTAATGACATCAAACTTTGCTAAGGAGTAGGTGAGATACAATCGTAGAGAAAAACTATTAAAATTTAGATGCTTTGACACCATCAATCAAATGAAGCTTTGTGGGTTTAAGGGTCCATTTGGAACTAATGGAAAACATCCCATGTAATTTGGCACAAGATAACTTCATTAAAATACTCTAGCATCTTCTCATTTTCTTTTTTTAGCTTTTGCAAAACTTAGGCCCCTAGATGTAGGTCATTGGTCTTGATTTGGCTCTAGTGGAAGGTTGGACCATTCATCAACATATCTAGTTACCATCACAATCCTTGCAAGGTCTTGTTGACCTCCAGTTTTTTTGAAAAGTTTTACATTGCAGGAAACTCATCACGATCGGGATGAAGTGGGGAGCTGATAGCCATTGGGTCCTTGTGAGAAATTGGTCAAAAAATAAATTTCACTAACTTGGGAAAATAATCTATTCACATGAAAACACCCATAAAACATCCATATCTCTAACTTTTGATTTGTTGTGGAATTGACTCCCATTAGGTTTATGCAAGTTGGAGACTTGCTACTAAACTTTTATCCTTAAAATTAATTACTTATCTTTTGTGGCAAGTTATCTTCCAATTGCACTATGTGAACAAACCCATCTGAACCAGATGAAAGAACCTTACATATTATATATTATTATAAATTTATAAATTATTCATATAATTGTATAATAATATTATTATATATATTATTATTACATATAAATTATATTATTATTATTATTATTATTATTATTATAAAAAATTGCTTCCAAGGGGTATTTCTCATTATATTAATTTTATAAAAAATTGTTTACATATTCAATCATGTTATATTCTTGCCAGTGCTTTGCTTATGATTGTATATAGTGATGAGTCATGTGGTGAACTTTGTCATCCTGTCTATTTTAGTTGGAATGAAAAACCCTTGATTTGCAATGGTGAAGTCAAGGAAGGGTTGTAGATTCTTTTTAAAGAAACATTGGTGATATAGGTCTACAACTTCTATACCTTTTTGTTCTTCCTTACCATTTTGTAATCCACCATATCATAGAGGACAAAACTTTTTGGAAACTTGTTAAATGTTGAGATTGCAGGTATGGCTTCTCAAGCGTATTCTTCCTTCAACATATGATGTGCCATGAGTTTCCTGACCATTTCCTTCCTATAGGTCTTATTACCATAGACATAAACATGTCGATGAGTGTCCCATCAAGGATGTGGCCTATTTCAAGGTTCTTTGTTCCAATGACCATTTGTATGGCATTCCCTAGCGACAATTCTTCAATCTTGTAAAATCATTATAGTTACACAGAGAGGCTTTCCTATGCAAAAGGGAAGACACAACTCGGAACTAGAATTATATCCATCTTTGTCTTGTTTATCTTTGCTTTTGGTTTTATAGGTCAGTTTACATTCAACTCCATCACTTTGGTAGACCTGTAATTGCATGATGTGATCATATTCGATCTACCATTTCCTTGAAGCACTTTGAAATTTAGCATTAACATCCCACTTTTGTGTCAAGGACCTCAGTGTATTGTTCCTCTTGTGTTCTGTCTTAGTTTTATGTGTATGAACTTCCCACTAATCTTGTTCTAAGTGGTATTCCTACCATATTATTTCTTGTTTACAATGCTCATTAAGGTTATGTTTCTTTAGTTATCTTGTATCTTCTAGCACCTATATGCAATTCATCCTTAAGATTTTGTCTAGTTTGTTCCAATCCTCTATCTTCTCGGATATTTTCTTGCTCTCAGCCTACTCAATTTCTTGATTTAAAAGATAGTTGGTAGCTTGATTAGACTCTCGATAAACATGTTTAATTGTGTAATCACCCATCTTCTCAAAGCTAGCCAGTACTTGGTTCAGTTTTATTGTGAGCCTCCAATTAAGGATTCTTTTATTGATTATTTATTGCATCATAAGTAACGATTGTCCCTCAATGTCGATGGGTCTAATATTTTTTCCACACACAATGTGAGGCCTTCCCTTAATGCTTCAAATTTTGCACTATTTTTTGTTACTTCCTCTACTTAGATCACTCATTCCTAGCACAATCGACCATGTTTTTTTATTACATATGATGAAACCTACAATAGACACTCAAGTTTCCACACAAAGCTCCATCAAAATTGAGGTTCAATCGTCCACTCGATGATAGATGATATTTGGAATGTCTTTATTTGTCCACTCCATTTTGACACTTGGGTCATTGATTTGGGGCTTTCAGGAGGTGCTAAGTGGAAAGGATGTTGTTATCCCAATTTGAGAAGTGACACTTTTTCTTCCTATGTACTCTCACATTTTAATGTTCACCTATGGCGATCTCTATTTTTTTAATGAGTGATTTTATGTTCATGGCTTTGCCTCTAAAATGTGTGAGTTATGCTACTTCCATACACACCATATTATTATGGCTAGAATGCATTTACATATGCCTCCCCATAGTAATTCGTTATGTAATTTCAACCATCTTTGAAATAGGGTTAATATTGATGATGGGAGATGTTTTTCCCATCCTAATTTCTAGAGAAAGAAACTCCACCATTACATTGTCATGTCATAATATAGAAGAATATGGTCTAGATTTCTTCATTTCCTTCACAAAATGGGCATCAATGAGGTCCAATGATTTTTTTTGCAGCCTATCTTTTATTAGTATTCGTTGATGTAGGTCTTCCCAAGCCAAAGCCCCGGCCTTGGGAAGTACATTTGTGCCTCAACACAAGTTCGATGGACATTCATGTGCTTGGGATTCAATATTCTATATTTTATACCCTATTTTAGTTGTGTATTTTCTTAATTTGGTGTTGCTCAAAAGTAGTGCATCCTCCTTGTCAGCTAATAAAGTAATTCTTGAAGATAATGCTACGAAAAATAGAAGTGAAAAACCTTCAAACTTAAAATATTACAACATAAATTAGTTGCAAAGAAATACAAAAATAAATAAATGGAATAATAGAATAATAGACAAGATGCAAATTTATGTGGTAAAACCTTAACAATATGCCAAGGAAACATCCACATGACAAAGAACGGTATTATTATTGCTCAAAGAAATTGATTACAATCTTCACATAGATGCTACTCTTCAATTACAATTCATTACAATAATTTAGCCTTTAAGGCTACAAGATATATATAATATCTTCAACTTGTGTCAAACTTAGAAAAAACCAGCTTTGTTTTTATTGTTTTATTTTTATCCTTTTGTTTTAAATCTTTATTTTTTCCAAAGATAAGATTACTCTTTATTTCTATTCTTTATTGTTGTCATATCCAACAATCTCCACCTTGACAACAATTTACCTGATACTTTCCCATGTCCATGCCCATTCATCACCTTTTCTGCAAGCCAAGAGAAGTCAAACACCCCTTCAACTTCTCTAACCGTATTGGTTGTGTAAACATATCTACACAATTTTATAGTGTATGAACTTTCTCAAGAGCTACTCCACCTCCATCAATAACTTGTGATTATAAAATGGTATTTAATCACAATATGCTTAGTCCAACTATGATAACCTAAATTTTTAGTTAGATGTATAGCACTTTGACTATCAAAAAATATAACCACCTTTTCTTACACTTTTCCAAACACACACAAAATACCCTTCAACCAAATTTCCTCTTTGCATGCATGTGAGACAACCATATACTCTGCCTCAATAGTGGATAGAGAAATTGTTTCTTGAAGCTTTGACATCCAACAAATAGGTCCTCCTACAAGAGTAAAGACATAACCTAATGTAGATCTCATTTTGTCCAAATCACGTAAAAAAATTGAATCAACATAACCACAAACTGAACCACTACAATCATCAAAGGTGATACAATAATAACTTGTGCCTCTAAGATGTACTGAAGTACCCATTTCACTATTTTCAAATGCTATTTACCTAGATTTTCCATGTATCTACTGACAACACCAACTGCATGTGAAATATTTGGTCTTGTACATACCATCATATACATTAAACTTCCTACTGCATTAGCATATGGTACATGAGACATATAATCCTTTTCTTCTTTATTACTAGGACATAAACTTGAAGAAAGCTTAAAATGAGAAGCTAAAGGGATATTTATTTTTTTCACATTCATCATACCGAATTTGATGAGGATCTTCTCCACATACTTCTATTGTGATAACCAAATCTTACCACGTTCCTTGTCTTTGTGTATTTCCATGCCTAAAATTTGTTTTGTTGAGCTCCTAGATCCTTCATATCAAAAGTCCTAGCCATTTGAGACTTTAACCCATTGATCTCAACTATTATTTTTCTTGCTACAAGCATATCGTCAACATGTAACACCAAGATAATGAATAAACCATTTTTCAAACTTTTAAAGTAAACACAATCATCATACTCACTCCTTGTAAAATTTTGGCTTACCATGAAGGAATCAAAAAATTTGTACCATTGCCTGGGATACTACTTCAGACCATACAATGACTTTTTGAGTTTGCAAAAAAAAATCTATTGTGATCTTGAACAAACCCTTCTGGATTTTCCTTATATATCTCCTCATCCAAATCTCCATGTAGAAATGTTGTTTTAACATCTAAGTCATATAGATTTTTAACTTCTACTATGTTTAATTTTATGAGAGGAGATGTATCAAATACTACATCTATGCTAATAATGACTTTGTCGGTAATAGGATCCCACAATCTGTATCCCTTAATTACATCACCATAACCAACAAAGAGATATTTCATGGATTTGGGATCTAATTTAGAATGTTGATATTTTGAAATAAGAGCATATGCATCACAATAACAAAAAAATAGATTTGAATTATCACAAGAATGACATGTCCATAACTCTTCAGAAATCTTACAATCTATTGCAACTGATGGTGATTGATTTACCAGATAACAAGCTATAGAGACTTCTTTTTTCCCACAACTCTTGCTGCAACTTGGTATTACTAAGCAATGTCCTTGCTCTCTCTAGAAGAGTCTTATTCATATGTTCAACAACACCATTTTACTGAGGAGTGTAAATAGTGGTTTTATACCTTTCGATCCCAACTTCCTTACAATAATTTTTGAATTCCAAAAATGTGAACTCGTTGTAGAGTCTAAGTTAATGTTTTGTAAACTTGGTGAAAATCACTCAATTCAGAGGGTTAATAAACTGAACAATCCACTTGACATTGCTTAAGACTACATTAGATTATCGACCAAGGAGCGTAAGCTTATGATGGTGCAACAAGATATATGCCTTCATAGACTCAAACTACTCAAACTAACGTACTAAAGTTATTCTAGTTGCTAGAAACTCATAAAAACTATAAAACAACAAAAGTAAAACTGAACCTTAGTTGCTATGGGTACCTATAGTAACGACTGTAACTGAACTAGTTCTAATGAAAGTAAACTTAAAACCTGATTAAGATTATTGCAATATCTAAACTATCCTCTAGATTATTATTAATAGCTATTCCATGCATGTTCCTAGGCATCACTTGTAATAAATAGGAAATAGATTCTACAATTCACAAGTAACAATAAACTAATATTAACTATTAACATAAATGAATAACTGAAAGAAAGAGTGGATAACAATACCTTGAGTGGCCTGCTCAAGTAACTATTCCCACTTAACTGAGCACAATCTAACTAGTATATCTCACACATCTCATGAACTAAACTTCATTTATTGTATAAAGTAAAGGATTACAAAAACTCTCACAAACTGGATTTAACCATTCTATAGATTCATGTTTCAACTAGAAAATAATAGATAGTACAAACTTTGCAAAAAATTCAACCAACTAAACTATGGACTCAACCATCAGTTATATACAAACTGAGGGAGTCTTTATTGAAAGTAACAACTAAAATCGAAATCATTAATTCCACTTCCAAATATCTAGAACATGGTTTTAAGATCTGGACTTATTCAATCTATAACTGAAAAGAAAGAGAATCCTAAAAAGAATAGAATTCTGACAAATAGATTTCATTAAGTTATGTGTCCATCTGTCAAAGTTCCAAATTAAAGAACTCTTCTTTAGTGTTTATTAACTATCATGACAATGCGTGCTCTATCTTCATGAATTCCTTCAACCAATAACCACCACGTTCAACTATTCCTGTAGCATTCCCTGTTCTTGGTATTCAACATTCCTTTTGCTACGGGTTCATCCCGCAATAGCTATGAATCATGGTTCCTCTTTTTGCTGCAAATAGGTTAGTTCCACAAAATATGTACATAAGGATAACCATAAGATTCAAACATAACTTTCCATCAAAATTTCCATGCACATATTCATATAAACCACTTAATGTTAATATATTAAACTATAATTCCATCATCATACTTTTAGGTCTTAGGTTTGTATAATAGATACAAAAAGGATAATATAATATGGACTATAGTCAGGAAGTATGTTCAAAAGGTATCCCAAAGTCTGATAAAACCAACAGAAAGTAAACTATTATTCAGACCTATCATTTCCCCCCAACTTAAATTTTTTCTTGTCCTCAAGCAAAAATACTAAGGACCTTGATTATTCTGCAGAGAGGTTTTCTTGAGGTACATAACTGTACTAATGCCCTAATCCTATTGAAGAGGGAAACCTTGATATGTTGAAAGTCTCCTCATTTGGATAGCTTCTTCCCTCAACAATTCATCACCCTTATTTCCAGTCCAATGTGGAATTGGACAAAGGAGAATGGGTGGCTGAAATGTAAGGGGTATCCAATGAACTCCTTTGTTAATACTGATTGCCATGTATTTTTGGACCCTCTAGAGCATAGTAGTAAAGTTATATACATAATGTGGCTCCTTTTTCTACAATTCAGGAGTTAGTTCATTCCACCAGTTTTGTACATAATTATAACACTGTTGTACAATTCCTACAACTAGCATTTTCATCCTTTCATAGTCTTCTTTCTTGAGTTTCATTATTATCTTACCAAATCCCTTATGCCTAAGAAGTCTTATCAACTCATCAATAATTGGCTTTGAATCCTTAGTCGCTTTCCTCATTGGAAGTGCAATAGATTTTTCTTTTTCATCATATTCTTCCATGATTTATCCTCTAAGTTGTTAATTCTTGTAATAAGAGGCAAGGGCTCTAACTTGAAGATCCCCAACAAACATTAAGGGGTTTCATTTTGTATCATCAGGATTCACATAATTGTGCAAATAGAATTCACACAATTGATCCTGGTCCTCTATTTTGAAAGCTTTAAAAATGTCAAGAAACTCATTTGGTTGACTCATAGCAATTGACTGTTTACTAACTAGTCTATTAAACTGGAAAGAAAAATACCTCTCCTATAGAAATAATGCATAAGTTCTGGGCGGAGGCCTGCATTTCACAATTTGTGTAGCTTTATCTGCTACTTCTTCTAGTCAGACTGCTAGCTTATTCAATTCCATATCCTTCTTTTCCAATTCCTGTATATATTTTTCCTTTTCCTTATATTTAAAATTTCCCTTTTTCAAATTTTTTGGTTACACTCCACAATTGGTAACCCAGAGAAAAAGTTGTGTGATAACTAGGAGCCTTAAGAGAACGGGGCTTTTCACTTGGAACAACAAGTTCCTCACTCCCTGTCTTAGTATCAACCAATTTTTCCAGTAAATCCAACTTAGGACCATGACCATACAATTGCAATTTTTCCCTCATTTCTTTTATTTTAACTTCTCTCTCTTTGTCCTTATGTTCATAGTTTTTCACCAACTCCTCTAGATGTTTAATTCTTTCCATTGCTTCTTGGAGTTCTTACCTTACATTCCTTTCTTCAAGATAAGCTTCTTCTCCACCTTCAAACTATTCATTCCCTCCTTCATATTCACCATATATGGGGCTATTTGGAGCTTCTCTTCTTAATTTCTTTGCAATAAATGGATCCTCTGACTCAGAATCAAAAGTCATTATTTTACGCCTTCTTTTCATAGGTGCATTCATATCACCAAGGACATTCTCACCTAGTTCGGAGTCAAACTCCACAACTGTCACATTTTCTTCTTGTTGTTCCTGTAGACACCTAAATTTGGACACTTAATTTATCCAAATTTATCCCTTTTCATCTAAACATCCCCTTATCCGCATTAATTAAGTAATATCACTATTATTTAATTAATACCTCTAAAGTTTCTTCTAATCCCTAAAGTATCTAGTTAAATAATTAAATGCCTTCCCCCTTTATCAAATGAATTAAATAAATATGACATTTATTTAATTCCTCACATGTCACATCCCTTTCTTAATCCCAATTATTCTCCTAATCCTTGATTAGGATGTGTCACATCCTCCAACTTTTGCAATTTGACCTCTAATCTCTCTTAGCCACCTAACCTCCTCTAATCCTTCATTAACTAGTCTAATCAACCTCTCAAAAAAATTTTAATTCCTTTTATCCTTCCAAGGAATATTAAATTCCTTTTTCTCTTCTCCATGTGATCTTTGACTTGTCACATCAAGTCACATGTGAACTCTTCCTAATTTCCCACTTGCCTCTAATATGTCATTAATTTGTCTAATTAGGTACTTGCACAACTTTAATCACTTAATTAGGTCAATCTAATTTCCATGTCATTTATGGAATGTGTCCTAAGCCAACCCTATTAAAGGATTTCTCCTTTTGGAGAAGGCACCCCTTTCCCCATGTGAATTTTTAATTCACATTTAATCCCCCAATGCATCTCAAAGAATTTCAAATTCTTTCTCTCATTCCCATGTGGATATTTGAGGAATTTTTAATTCCTCACATGTCCTCTCACCCACATGGAGACAAGGACCTCCTTTATGAGGAGATCTTGTCCAAATCCCAAGGTACTATGTAGGACCTCCATGTCATGTACTCTCCTTCAAACTCATGTCCACATCATCTTTCTCAAGCCACTTCACATGCCACATGTCAAGATGTGAGGGCTTGTGAGTTCTCAACTCACCATAGCCCTACATCTTGGCCATGTTGGTTTAATCTCAACCATCCATTTCCATAGAGAATTCAAAATTCTCTATAAATACCCCCTCTTTTCTTTCATTTTAGAAAGAGATCATTGTTCTAGCCAAACTCTTGCAAATTTTTCTCTTGAGCCATACTTAGCCAAATACTTGCATTTGCATCCACCTTCACCCATTTTTCCATCCATCTCACAATCCACACTTGCATCTTTTGCCATCAAAGGAGAATACAACATCGAAGATCGAAGGGCCAACCCAAGGACAACTCAACAAGGTAAAAGGTTCCATTTTGTTTTGTTAAGTTAAGCATTTTCCCAATCTTGAGGTGTAGGATGTTTATAGTTGTTGTTTGCACTCTTTTGTTTGCTACTCATTTTCTAACAATTATTTTCGCCCGTTCACAGTTCCTGTTGGTGTCGATTTTCCTGGAGCTATTCTTTGTTCTCCTTTTCTCCCTCAAGTTCAATTGTACCTTCCTTTGCAATATGTTGTTGCCTAATCCTACCAGAACGTTTGGGCGTAAGTACCTTTGCCTCAATTTTCTTCTTCTCCTTTTTAGCAATCTTTCTCTTTTCTTGAGCAACCCTCTTTCCTTTTGGATCCTCTTCTTTTGGTTTAGAGGGTGTGGAAGTAGTGGACACACTACTTCTCTTTCTTTTAGACTACCGTGACTTTGAAGAAGAAGGTAACTCTTCATTTTTAGATGGCCCTAATTTTGGTTCTTCAGATTTTGCATGTTCACTTTGGATGCGGGTAGGTGAGGCCATAGGTGAATTGTGAGGGTTTTTACTTCTAGGCTCATTCTGGGGTTCATCTTGAATTCCCATATTTTCAAGCATTACCAGCAAACTGTTGATATCATTACACTCCTCAACCCTAAAATCTTTCCACCTTACTTGTGGGAACTGAATCCTCAGACTTCAACAATGGCGGGAAAGAGAAGTATTAGATTATCTTCTTTGATAATCTGAAGCCATTCTTTTCAACAACTGGTATAAGAAGTTAGGTACATTGACTATCTTGTTATGCCTAAGATGAGTTAATAACTTGAAATGGACGGTATACAATATATTTTTCCTCCCATCACATGTAATATATCTAACAATATAAGAAGCACACCTTGCCCATAACCAGTGGAGAGACATTCTTTTCCTACCTTGTGCTGAGGAATCAAATTCCTCGCCTCTTATGCAGAACTCTTCCTGAGTAGTGGCTACATCAGCCCGAGCTAGAAATTTTGCTCCCATCCTTGGCAATCCAGTTACTTGGGCAATAGCATCCTTCAAAGCATCTTGTTGTCCCTGATTTTTGACATGCAAAAATCAAAGATAACCCATCAAAATTTTAACATTTTTAGGCCTTAAGGCACGTTTTATGAGGTGCAAAGGTTAGAAAATTTTAGTTTTGGGTCTATAGTCCTTTTGGCTAACATTTTTCACTCACTCGTCTGTTTTCGTGAAATTCTGAGTCATTTTTAGTGTGCTTTTGGTCAATTTCGGGTTTTTTTGTCATCACTACAAGTAGGGAATTTAGTTTCTTATTACAAGTCAATAATAGGAACTTTTTATCTCCATTGCAAGTGTTTTTGCTTTTAATTTCCTCTTTTAAAAGTCTTTTTAGGAACTTTTTGTATAAATTGTAAGTGTAGGAACTTTTTAAGTTCTTTGCAAGTTACTTTTTCACTTAAGTTACTTGCAGTCACTAGAAAAAGTTCCAATTTTCACTTAAGTTACTTGCAGTCACTAGAAAAAGTTCTAATTTTCGCTTAAGTTACTTGCAGTCACTAGAAAAAGTTTTAATTTTCACTTAAGTCACTTGCAGTCACTTGAAAAAGGTCTGATTGCATATGAGTTAACTTGCATTTAGTCCTCAAAAGCCCGATTGCTCTTTAAAGTCACTTGTAATGAGCTCAAAAAGGTCTGATTTCATGAAAATTAACTTGTAAAGTGCCTTGAAAAACCCGATTTGAGTTTTTAATCTTGTAATGTGTCATAAAAAACCCGATTTCTGAAAAATGAACTTGTAATGGCCTTTTGAAAACCCAATTTCTCTTGTTGCAGGTATGTTCCTTTTTATTTTTGTTGTTTCTCTTCATTTTAATGTCTTTAATCTCTGAATTTTTGGGACGCCATTGTGTGAATTTGAGTTTGCATTTGATAGAAATGCTCTTTGGATGAAAAATGTGTTTTCCTCTTCTAATAAAAGCGTTCTTTGCTGAAAACATTTTTCTTCATATGCAAAATGTGTTTTGCCTTGTCTTTCATACGCCATTCATTTCTCCTTCTATCTCATACGCCTTTCTTTCATATAAACATGTTTTTATTTCCAGAATTCCTTCATTTGATAAAAACGCATTTTCATCTGTCTTGCATTTCAAAAAATGTTTTTATAAAAACATCTTTCCTTTCATGCGCCTTCATCTTCATTACTAAAAACACGTTTTTATTGTTTTCATTTCATAATGCCTTTCATTGTTCAAAATTCCTTCATTCTCCAAAACGTGTTTTGTTGCTATTAGTTCAAAACGTTATTCACATTCCTTTCTATGTAAAAAACGTGTTTCCATTCTCCTTTCTTTCAAAAATACCATTTATTCCTATCTTCTCATTCACCCATCATATCCTTTTACCTTTCATTCACTATTCATTTACATTCATTCATTCCATTTCCATGTCAACTACTTCTCCATAATTCCATTTTTTCGTTTTCTTAAAAAGAAGAAAGAATAAAATTATGCCCTAGAAGCAAATCGGGTTTTTGCCCACTCATTGCAAGTAGGAAGTTTTAATAAAGGATGCAAGTTAAAAGTTTTCAAATTTTACTTGCAATGGCTTCCAAAAATCCCTATTTCACTCTTTACTTGCTGTCAGCCTTCCAAAACCCGAAATTCACTTGTGAGCCCATTTTTGCATCAATTTATCCCTTCCCTTGTCAGTCTTGTTTGCACACATGATCTATCAAACCAACAAATCAAGGCATGGGCATTGTTTTATAACAAATTTCATCTTGAATAAGGTGTTATGGGTTCTTCATCAATGAACAAAAGAAGAAGAGATACAACAATAATTCTTGAAGCAGCCTGAAGGTCAATAATCCTCATGAAGCCATCTAGGGACAAAGTGAATTAACCATGGAAAAAGAACGCAATGAAGAGAAGAACTTCCTTCCTAAAGAAATGGTATTACTCCAAGCCTGTGATGAGGTTGAAGTTCACCAAGGACACAACTATCATTAAGAATACAAATTCTCGTTCCAAGTTCGAGATGTCTTCACCAATCCTGAATACTTCAAGTTCTAAAATCCTGAAGCAACATCAAGATCATCGCAAATGAAGGATGATGTAGTTAGAGTCGTGTCTTGGACACTTAGAATAATTTCAATTATGCATTTGTAATTTTGTTTTGAAAAATTACATGTAAAGTCAAAAATTGTAGTGGCAAGTGACCATGCTACTCGCATTATTGAAGATTGTAATTACATGTAATCAAGTTACAAGTCAAAATAATTTAGGACTGTAATTTGGAATAAGCCAATTGCAAGTAGTTGGTGGTTGAGATAATTTCTCAAGTTAGTTGGGATCCTCCCACCTTTTTCTCATGACCTCTCTCCTATAAATACTTGAGGGGGTCCTTTGTAATGGTGAATCTTTTGGCAATGCAACAAAATTCTGCCAATTTGTGTATGCATTCTAAGACTTTGAGTTTAGATGTAAATCAGATTGCAATCAATAAAGAAAAAAAATTGCTTCCAAACTTTGTGTTGGTATAGATTGTGATGTGACGACATTATCTGGAATTGATTGTGAGTTTTGTGGTGTTATACAAGAGAGATTTAAACTCAATCTTGCAGACTTTGAGCTGCAAATTGTGTTTAAAGTTTTAGATTAGTTTTTAGATTTGGTAACTTGCAGACTTTGTGTTGCTTTTATTTTCTATGTTTGTGCATTAAAAGTACATCATGTAGTTATATTTTGAGCTACTACATATTATACTTGGTTACTAGAAAATCATCTAAAAATGGTTGATAGGAGAGTAAGTTGTCAAAGAATTTGTGCTTTCAATTTGTCTTCTCATCCCGGAGGAGCAACAGAGGACTTTGTGCCTTTTATGGAAACTTTGTTTCTTTATTTGTTTACTTCATAAATCATTTATGCTTTCAGCTGTGATTCTTTTTTGAAACAAGAGAAAAGAATAAGTGTATTTTTTGGAAAAAGAGAACAAGACAGAGTTTCACCCAGATTTAGAATAGATTTATAGTTAGAGTTTATTTCTGAATTGTTAAAATAGAAAGCAAAGGGGGAGCCTTCCCTTTGAAAATAGGAGAGTTTATCTCACACACTGTGGCTGAAACCACAATTTTGCATATCCTCAAGGTACACAAAATTTTCAACCAACACATCTATAGAAAATCCTTTTACCACAAATTCGTCATACTGAAGAGTTTCTGCAAATGTCCTTGTTAAATCATCACTAAACTCTGTCAACTTCAGGAAATAATCAAGCCATCCAACCCTTGTAAATATAGGAAGAATAACTGCATCCTCCAGAATTTGTTGATGAGTTGTCGGTTCTCTCCTAATAACATCTCCTCCCATCTTAGTTCACTTACTGCTCAGAATACCAAATCAACTCAAATGCTCAACTCAGTCTCTGCCTACCACCCTCAACTGTACTTATGACTTCAAAAACCTCAATTTCTAAATGTATACTTGCTACCACACCAAACTATAACCTCAATTTCCTCTTCAAATTTAGCTCAAACAAAAACCAAGCTAAGGTTCTTTCAAATTTGACAAGGTTTCAAGTTCTTTTGGGAATTACAAAAATGGCAGCAACAGAAATAGCAATAAAGAAATAACTCAAGGCTTTGCATGCCACAATTACATTAATTTAATTTGGGGTGGCTAACCCAAAAAATGTGGCGAAAAGACAGTTTAAGTGTGCCCCGCCCAACTAAAATGTGAAGTGACCTCACTTCATGGTGGTGATTTGGAGGTGAAAGAAACGTGATTTGATGGAATTAAAGAATTTAATAATTCACATATGTGGAAATGAAAGTTAAAGTGCATAAAATTTTTAAAGAAAGTTTGCATAATCATAATAGTTTAAGTACACTTGTGCGAAAATAACCACCCATGGCGTGTGAAAATTGAAAGAATATATACTGCGATGGATTTGATGGTATGGATATTAAATGCAAGGTAATGAGTATCTCAGATGGCTAGCAGATACAGTTAGATAGGTGTAAGCAAATGATGTGATCAGGAAAAAGGTTGGACATGGATGTGGGCAATAAAATAATTATGCCGCGATATTTAGGTGAAATAGGCAGGTATTTATGGAAATGAGTACTAATAACATCACAATAAATACGACACCAAATGAATAAAATATTCTTTCTAGCCTCCTGAAGTGTGCTACGGGCTCCTGCAGTGAAATTTCCCAAACATATCATACATAGTGTGAAGCTATAGGTCCCTACAGCATCAAGTCCCTTGTAAAGATAGTTGTAGTGTTATCATAACTGTGCAGTGTGTGCAAATTTATTGTGATGTGTGTGCATGTGGTAAAGCATTTGAAAAATTAGGTCAAGGTAACCTTAGGGGTTGAGTTATGTAACTCAACCAGCACTGGGTTATTAAATGTGCTTGGAATGTCCCTTAAAATAGATGTAGGACTCAGGGAATCATATTTTTTTTTAGTCTCACTATGAGCACCATATTGTTGTATAAGCGAAAAGATGAAGTCATCATGTTGCATTGGATTCTTCTATAACTTGAATCTGTGTCCATTGACAAGAAGGGAGAAGCAGACTGCATCAATGGTATGCAATTGGATTGCTCCATTTGGATAAACCTTACTAATTTCATAAGGGCCTAGCCACCTAGAATAAAATATTCCCTTGAAATCCTTATATCGTGAATCATACAGCAGACCCCAATCTCCTTCCTTAAATTATTTTGTCTTGATAAACTGATCATGCCACTTTATGCATTGTTCTTGCATCACTTTTGTATGATGAATTGCTTCCATCCAAATTTGATCCAACCCATTCAAGGAGTGCAACCTTTCCTTTTGTGCCTTTGTTAAATATATGCCTAAGTCCACTGCTATCCTGAGAGACTTATACTCAAATTCTATAGGTAGTACTGTTGTTTTGCCATAAACTAGCTCATGTGGAGTAAACCCTGTTGTTTTCCATGCAGTCATGTATGCCTAGACAACTTCTGGTAATCTGGATACCTAATCTCTTCTATGTAGTTGCACTGTCTTTGTCAATATATTTTCAATCTCCCTGTTGGTAACCTCAACCTATCCATTAGCTTGGGGATGATATGGGGTAGAATTCTTGTGCCTAATCTGATATTCTTCCATCAACTTTGCAACAAGGTCTGATGTGAATTGTGGCCCTTGATCAGTCACTATTTCTTTTGGCACACCATATCTAGTGAAGATATCCTCATATAAAAACTTTGCAACATTTCCATCCTTGGCAAACTGCAATGCCTTTACTTCAACCCATTTGGTTAAGTAATCAGTGCATACCAATATGTATTCTTTATTATTTGAACTAGGAGAGATAGGTCCAATAAAATATATTCCCCATTTGTCAAAATGAGCTAAAGCCATTTGGGGTTGTAAGGTCATTTCATCAGATTTGGTAGGTCTTCCCATCCTCTGGTAGTGGTCACAACTTCTAGTATATTTAACAGAGTCCTTATGTAATTTTTCCCAATAATATCTTGTTGTTAAAATCTTGAAAGTTGTACTTTTGGCTGCAAAATGTCCACCACAAGGTTCATCATGGCATGATTTCATTATATCAAACACTTCATCCTCCTGAATACACCTTCTCATAATATTATCTAGACCAATGTAAAACAAAAATCAAAAAATCCATGAATAAGGGAAGCACTTATGAACTAAATTCCTTTTCTCTCTTGGAGAAAAGTAACTTGGGATCTATCTTGGCACTAAATAGTTTGCTATGTCAGCATACCATGGTGTGTGCAAATTTAGAGCAAATAAATGCTCATCAGGAAAGGAATCATCAACAACTCCCTCTGATGATTGAGTAGGAAATATGGACAAGAAATCAGCAACCACATTAGCCCTTCCATGCTTGTCAACAATGGTTATGTCAAATTCTTGCAGCAATAATAACCATCTTACAAGTCTACCACCTACCACTAGTTTGTTCATCAGGTACCTAATAGTTGTATGATTTGTATGTATGAACACCTAATAACTAGTTATATAATGTTTGAGCTTGTTAATAGCATAGACAACTACAAGCATTTCTTTTTTTGTTACAGTGTAGTTCAATTATGGTCCTTGGAGGTTCTTATTGATATAATAGATTGCATATTCCTTAGTTCCTTCCTTTTTCCCTAGGACTGCTCCAATTGAAAAGTTAGATGCATCAGTATGGATATGAAATGGAAATGTCTAGTTCGGCCCTCTAAGAACTAGTGCATGTGTTAAATTTGTCTTTGATTTTTCAAATGAACTCGGATAGCCCTTAGTCCAATCAAATTCATAATCCTTTGTTAACAAAGTGAACAAAGGTGCAACAATCTTACTCAAATCTTATATAAACCGCATGTAGTAACATGCATGTCCCAGGAAACTTTTGACATCCTTTTGTTTTTGTGGTACAGGTAGATTAGATATAATTTCAATTTTCTTTGGATCAACCTGTATGCCTTAACTAGATATAAAGTGTCCTAACACAATGCCTTGTGTCATCATCATGAAACACTTTCCATTGCTAAGAGATAAATTGTGTCCCTTGCATCTTTTTAACACTTTCTCCAAGTTACTCAGAGCTTACTCATAGGTTTCACCATAAGTGGTGAAATCGTCCATGTATATCTCCATACAGTTATGTGCAAAATCAAAAAATATGATAAGTATTGCATGTTGAAAGGTAGCTGGAGCATTACACAATCCAAAAGGTAGAACATAATACATATAAGTTCCCCAGGGGAAGGTGAATGTGGTCTTATCCTAATCTGTTGGTGTAATCTTGATCTGGTTGTAACCACTGAAACCATCAAAAAATGAAAAATAGTTCTTTCCAGCCAAAGAATCAAGAACCTTGTCAATAAATGGAAATGGAAAATGATCCTTCCTTGTAGCAGTATTTAATTCCCTGTAATCAATGCAAATTCTCCATTTCCCTCCTTTCTTGGGAACTATAACCAACAGTGAAACCCATTCACTATCTGAAATCAGGTATATAAAACCGAAATCTAAGAGCTTTTGAAGTTCATCTTTTACAATATCCCTTAGAGTTGGATTCATGTGCCTTCGAGGGTGTTTGATTGGTCTGTAACCTTCATTAATATAAATCCTATGCATGCAGATATCAGGATCAATACATCTCATATCATTATAATCCCATGCATATGCAGCTGAGTGTGCCTACAACATTGACTGCAGAGAGTTTTGTTGTTCTTCAGTCAAGGCATTATTAATATTCAACATCCTTCCTCACAGAATTTCCAACTCCTTTGATAACTCTTGAACTAATGATAGATCAAGGCTTGGTATAATTGGCAAAGATTAATGAGGAAGTAGTGAATGAAATAATTGAGATATATCTTCAGTAGAATCAGTAGGTACAATACTTTGCAAGGGGTTTTGGAGACATATGAGACAATCATGTTGTTGAGAGCTCCTTCCACAATTATTTTGTATAATATGAGCGATGAGCTCATCTTCATCTTGGTCATCTAGCAAAGGGTTGCGCTCAATAGTCATCAATGTCTGAAGAGAGTAGCTATCTTCCTCTTCTTTGCCCAAATTGGTCCAAATGGAATGCTCCATGTCTGCATATGGCTGAGTAGGTGGATAAAGAACCAAGTTCTTGGTTATTGTCCCATTGTATATAATCATCTTACCATATCTACATCCTATGAAGGAATCAATTGTTGCTAACCAAGGCCTACCTAGGATGAGTGGGTAACCTGCAAGATTAACTTTAGGTTGCAATACTATGAAGTCTGCAAGGTATTTCCATGAATCCAATGCAATAACTATATCTTCAATAATTCATTCAGGTTTAATTGTGGATCTATCAGCTAATTGCAAAACAGTTTGTGTAGGCCTGAGGTTGATCAACTGAAGCAACTGCATTGTTACATTTTCCATTGCATTGATAGTTGCTCCCAAGTCTATCAAAGTGTTCTTAATGAGAGTCCCATTGATCTTGACATCCACAACTCGACTACTAGGGTCAGTATACTTAGGGACTATAATATTTCCCAACATGATGTCTACAAAATTCCCCAAAACATGAAATGTTTGTGGATCTTTCTTCTTTATGCCCGGCTTCTTAAGATAGAGATCTCTCATTGTCTTAGTGTAGATGGGAATATCTTTGATAGCCTAGATAAGTGGAATTTTGATGTTAACATCTTTCAATTTCCCTAAAAGGTCAGTCTCAGCTTGTGTGTGATGCTTTTACAGAGCTAGGCATTCAGGAAATGGTGGCTTAAGATTTGAAGTGGTTTGGGGTAGTTGGTTTTTCCCAGGCTCCAAAGGTGGTTTATCAGAAGCCTCAACTATAGGTTCCTCATCCTCCACTTCTATAATTTGGGGAGATGAAGGCCCAACAATTTTATTTCCTAATCTGAGATGGAAATCACTCAGCTCTACCTCATAAGTGGGGTATTGCATAGCTTCGTTAGTATAATCTTGTTGAATAGGCTTAGTGTTAGGGTTAGGTGTAGGTTAGGCAAGTATTTGTG
>VDFB02369659.1:127352-241113 GCA_007258455.2 Sequoia sempervirens | reverse complement strand
ATGACCATATTCCAATGCCTTAAAAATATTTACTAGCGGCAGTGGAGTTTCCTAGTGTTGGAAAGTTTTTTTTTTTGGTGATAGTTGCTTTCCTAGCATCACTGCCATTTTCTGACAAGTGCACCTTTATTTTCCAAGAATAATTTTTGGAATATTTTGATGGAGAATCTTCAAAATATTTTGTCTTTCCATATAATATGTCATCACCAATTTTTCACAGGGGGCAGATTTTTTCTAACATCTAGGAATATTCCCAAAATATTTTGTTGATGTAATGTTGACGTTAGCATGATGTCAGTGGTATGGTCATAGGGACGTAGGGACCCTCCAAGCCCTTCTTTTGCCCTAAAGGAGCTATTTTTTTATTTTGGCCATAACTTGGGCGTACGATATCAAAATTGGGGTAAAAAGATATCATTGAAAAGATGGTTCTATCAACTTTCTAGTGATGTTGGTTTTATCACCATTTTTTCTCTTCTGGTGCATTTTATAGCTTGTTGAATTCATAGATGTTGTTTTCACTCTCAAGCTCATAATTTTTTTATGTGTTTCTCTATTTCTCATTATTCCATGGTGTTGGTACGACCTTTTAGAGCTTTTCAAATCCATCTATGCACTTTTTCCATATTTTCATCCAAGTACATTTTATTCAGTTTTATGTGTTTTCACATTCTGGTCAATTACTTGGAAATTTTACCTCTTGGAAACTTCATGTTTGCATGGGATGACTTTTTTTTGGTTGTTATATATGTATTTAGAGCATTTTGTCCTATTTGAGCATTATAGACATCTTTTGCATGTAATCTCCCTTTTATAGACACACTAAGATAAAGTGTCATCCTAGTGTATACTTTTAAAGAATTTTCACACATCTTGTTGTGCCTTATGTACTTGCACTATGATATAAAGTGACATGGGGGGTATTTTGTGTGAGCCTCATATTTCCAATCACAACCTTGTCTACCTTCATGCATGTGTTTCTTGGTGTGCACACCCTTTTATTTGTAGGTACTATTTTAGTTGCACATTTAGATGTTCTTTGTTCTCCTACATGAACTTCTTGGTTTCATATAGTTTGTGTCACTTGTCTTGGCTCTCCCTTTCCACATTATGGGGGGTTTCTACTATTGGTGTTAATGCTTCCTTGGTTTCATTTTTTGAGTGACCTATGTATCTAGTTCTTGTTATTATGTACTAGGTGGATGCAACGACTAGTCAACCATGCATTTCAGTGAGATGGAGCATTTACCATATTAACATTCTTTCATTCCTATTTTTGGATGTGAACTTCCATTTACACTTGATTAGTCTTCTTCAGACTATTAGTACCTATTCCATTTATATCTTCGAGTTCTAGATGCTTTTTCCTTTTTTTGTCATCTGATTCAAGAAGTCTCATTGTGGGTACTCATGTAGATTATTATCTTCTTGATCCTAACATTTTCTATCTTTGAGTTCCATATGTTTTCCTTTGTTTTCCATTTGATTTGAGTATTTTTGTTGGGGGAACTCATGTAGATTCTTTTCATCCTGATCATGATCATCATTTGTTTCAGAGGAGGTTCTTCATTTCAACACTATATCAATAATTTTTTGACACTTGTCTACTTGACTTCTTCGTGCTTCAATGATGTTCTTCATGTTCCTGTTTTTGGGGACATTGTTTTGGTTGGAGGCTTCTTAGTCCTTCACATTGGTTTGGATGTTTTTCAGTCCTTCATTCACCTTTCTCTCTTTTGGAGAGGAGCTTTTCCCATGTGGTTTTCTCCTTTTTTCTTCAATTGCAAGTGATAATAATGTTTGTACATGGGTACCTTATTTGGAATTGTTTGTCGGGACCCATCATGCATTTTTTTTTTAGGGTTTTTAGCCACTTCTTAAGTTCATCTTAAGGGGGGTCTTAGAGTAATCATTAATTATCTAATAATTAATTATTATTCTAATTCATTTCATGCACTTAAGCTAAACTTAGGAGTGTTTTATTTTGTTAACTAAGTGTTTTTCTATGTTAACTAAAGTGAGCTATTTTTAGATCATTTTGTCTCATCACATGTGATGTTGAAACTTGTCATGATCTAATCTATTTATCATTTAGGGTTTCTCTTTTATAGCACTCAACCCTCGCTGTATTATCTATCTAGATATTATATAAGTATTTTCTTGTTGAGGAATAACAAATCTTTGTTTTGCAAATCTCTTGTGTGGAAGATGTCTTTGTTCATTGTTTGATTCTACATCTTATGTTTATTCACAATTCTAACATCGTATCAAATCATGGATTCAACGAACCCCTTCTTGATTTATAAGGGTTTTTCTTCAACAAGAGTTATAGGCTTCAAATCTGGAATTTCCTTTACATAGTATTTTCTTGTTGAGAAATAGAATTTTTTTTTTTTTGTAGATCTCTTGCATGGAAGGTGTCTTTATTCATTGTTTGATTTTGCATCTTGTGTTTATTCACAATAATAATAGTTTCCTCTCACCTACCCAACCTCTTTACCTAAATGTGGTGCTTTAGATGCTTATAATAAGTAGATTGTCAAATTCCCAAGTATATAAGGATAAAAAAATCATGTAAAACCCTTTCCATGGCCATGGTGAATTTTGCATGAGGTAGATTAGGCAAGATAACCCTAATATTTTCCCATTGCTAGTTGATAGAAGTGTGGATTTGGCTAGTGGTTTGGAATCAATAATAGTTGTGATGAATGGTGTTTTAGATCCCAATCCATCCTTTTTTTCTCCACAAACTACTAAAAGTGCTATTTTTTTGGGTGACATAGTGGTTGTTTTAGTGGTAGATCATCTTAATTTTCATGTTCCTAATGATTATGTTAATTCAGTAGTGGAAAATATTGGTATATGGTCTCTTATTTTCAAATTCTTGGGGAAGCATCCTTATCAAGGATTTGGTGTCATAGAGTAAAAGAAATATGGCGGCTCCTTCACTAGTGGTCTTAGAACATGGTTTTTTCCTTTTAAATTTTCAATCTATTAAAGATCATATTTTTGTGTGATAGCATAGCCCATGGTTCTTTGGAAAGTTTGGATTATTCATAGCCTTTTCAACCTTTTCCAACCCCACTACTTCTATCATTTCCAATAATCTAATTTGGTTACACTTCTATAACCTCCATTTACTTATGAGAGACATTGGACTAATTAAAAATATGATAGATCAAGGAATGAGTTTATTATCAAGTGGGTGAGTTTATGAAATTAAATTAGATCTAGTAGATTCAAATTGTTGATTTATTAGAGTTTGTGCTATGACTGATATATCCAAGGTAATTATTCATACTACTAGGATTCACTCCTTATAGGACAACTAGACCTAGTTCTTAAAGTTGAAGGGTTTCCATTGAGATACTTTCATTGTAACATGATAGGTCACAAAATCTCAAGGTGTTCATTCAAAAAAATTCCTAGTCTTCAATCTATCATCCTTAAAAAATGGGTGAGGAAACTGGGTAGCTTTAACGATGATTTTGTTTAGGTCAACCATGGGCACTTTTTGAGTAATCCAAGTCTCCCACCTCTAAGTCTTGAGAGTTGAACATAGTGATTGGAGCTCTAACCATGCATCTCGTAGTCTAAACAAAGAAATGACTCCTATATGTATTGCCCAATTTAGAATTCTTTTGAAGAAGCTCTATTTCACATAGATCATTTTTTCAAAGATGAATAAGACTTTTAACACCATGCAAAGAATTTTTTTAGGATGATAAACATTTCCTAATGTACTTAGGAAAGAGAAAGAATTATATATGTTAAATTTCCTTGAGAATAAAGAAGAGTGGCTTTTCTTCCCTACAATTACTACCATATACCCAACAATGAAAAATATTCAAACCATATTGGAGAACTTCCAGTAAGCAAAGAGGAAGGAAAGTAGAAGCAAAATAATATGAATGGAAGCTCATGCCTTAGTTCATGATGGTGCGTAGTGGACCATGTATGCTCTCCTCATGAGAAATAGGAGGAATGTAATTTCAAAATGCTTGAGGCTTTTTAACATGAGTATCACTGTTTTCTTCAACTTTGGTTGAATTTTAAGTCTATGGATGGTTTCTTTGATAGTTTAGTTTCTTCAATCTTTCTAAGATATTTATTTCTACCTTCTTCATGTAAAAATTGAGTCTCCTCTATAAACTTGTTATATTTTTTATTTTTTTTATTACTATGGAAGAGGATGCTAAACCTTGAAGTCATAGATATAATATATAATTTAACAAATTAATATATAGGTTATTCAAATTCACCCAACAAATTACAATAATAGGTACTAACTACTAGATAAAAAATAAAAAAAATTATAAATAAATGTTTAGTCATTACAACTTAATTAAAATATAATTTTATATCTTATTCAACATATTCTAAACTAATTACACATAAATATAACAATTATTGTTTAAAAATTATTTTAATAATAATCTCGACAGAATATATTTTTAATCATTACAATTTAACTTAAAAATTGTTTAGATATATTGTAATCAATTAGTTAAACGATAGAGATGCCAATATTTTATAAAATAATTTTGAATTTAAAACCTAAGAGTACTGCTTGGATCCTGTCCGGCTTTTGGAAATCGATAGAGGGAAATCGATGGCCTTTGGCTTTTTTCTAGGGACCCTAAATTGGGTTTAATATTTTATGGAGCTAGGACCATTAGTTTATTGATAAAATTGTACAGATATTTTAAAAATATATTAGCCAACGTTTTACAATTATTTGAAATGATCGCTGTAAACATTAATTACCATATAAAACCATTAAAATATATAATAAAAAGTATTTTAATATGGATATAATCTTCATTGAATCTTCATTACTTTTCTAGATTTTTTTTGGATAAAAAGTGGGGGTGGTCCAAACAATTTGTTTGGGCAATTTAAATTTAACATAGAAATTAAATGAATAGAGATCATTGTTGTTGTATCAAATTTGGTATATTTTGATTTAAAAATTTGTTTTAAAAATTAAATATATATAAATTTTTGACAGTATTGTGTATGATGTACTTATTTCAAACATCTTTGATTTTTTATTTTTTAAATTCAAGTTGTTTTATTTTATTGTTATGTTGTTGTCTGAATGTTTCCAAAAATATATTTTTATAAATATCATTTAATCTATAATATTCTAGATTTTAAGGACATTTAAATAATTAATAGTTAATATATTTATTTAATTTGTAAATTAATATTTACTAAAACAAAATCGATAGAAAATATTAAACATTGAATTTTTAATTAGATAATAGATTTTTTCTCTCCTCAACAAAATAATTTCGTAGTAATCTAATGGTAATTTTCAAAACCAGTGGGCAACCTATGAAGGTAGTTTCGTAGTAATCTAATGGTAATTTTGGCTATTCAAAGAATATTTTATCTAGAATATTGTTTCACCTATATTTGTTGATGTCATCATGCCATCATCTTCTTAAATCCAATCTCTTTTACTATGGGTAGGTTGATTTTCACACCTACGTAGTTTGATTTTTACACTTAGATTTCAAAGGTTTCATTTTGGGTTATAGATTATTTATTCGTTTTATTAATGTAAATAAAAATAAATCTAAGTTTTGTTAATTATAATGTTTTAGTATTGTTAATTACTTCTTTGTATGACCTAATTCTAATCCTAACTCCCACCTTAACTCTGACCCTAACCCTAACCCTAATCTAACTCTAACAATAAATTCTAAACCATTATCTTAATCCTAAATCTATCTCTAAGCCTAACTATAATTGTAACACTATCCATAACTATAGTCATAACACTAACTCTAACAATAAAGAATTGTAGAGTGACATTAAAAAAATCTATAAATTCGTCCACCCGCAGGGGGTTAGTCTCACCTCCACTAGCGGGACACCCTTTCCGTATTAAAAACAAAAAAAAACTATAAATTAATATTGGGAATAAGATTTGAAATAAAGATATTAGATGAATTAATTTTTGGAAGATTATATCTATTAATCATATTTTAACCATTTTTATTAGTAATATTTTATTTATTTTAATTTTTGAATAGTTATAACCATAATTTTTACTTTATTCTTAATTATAATCCTAATCTTAATTATAATATTTTAAGATTATACTAATTAATAATAATAGGATTAGAATTATAATTTAATTAATAATTATAATAATTTTAGTTATTTTAATTTAATTTGTATTTGTATTTATGTATGTTATGAAGTTAATAAAATGTGGAAAATTAAAAAAAAATGGCAATATCAAATAGTTTAAAAACTAACTTATTAATAACTAATTAACAAAATGAGTTGAAGAGAGAACAAGTACTAAAAATAGTTTAATTGTTTGAGAGTTTTATAGTAGTGCAAATAGTTTATGATTTTGGTGTTTAAATTTTATAGAAATTGTAGATTTTCACAAGCGATTTTAGGCAGTTCTTCTTTTGAAAATTTCTATGGCTTTATTCAAGTTCATAAAATAATATTTTGGTGTAATTTTTTCAAGTGTATCATTTTTCATGTACTTCTCATTGGTGTGGTCTAATTTATCATATTTTGTCATAAAATTGTACTTTTAATATTGTGGCATCATATGATTTTGATAATACATTAAGATCATGATTGCTTCATAGATTAGAAAATGACAATAATAATCCCACTAAGTATAAAAAATCATCATAATAATTTTCTTAGGGGATCTCTTGATTGAGTGATTTTTTGTTGGGTGTGCTATGTTTTCTTCCGATTCTTCTAATGTGTGTTCTTATAATGGATAAATTGCGTTATCTACAATCTCACATTCAATTATTATTAGTCTACATTTTTTATGTTCTTATCATGCTTTGCATTCTCATAAATGTTGCTTTGATTGTTGTTTATACACAATAATTTTTTCAAATATTTGATTTTTTTGTTAGATTTGTATCAATGAAAAATGTTAAACATTTAAGTTTTGATTGAGTAGCACACTATTTCTTTGGTAAACAAAATAATTTTATATTTGAAAAAATATGAAAAAGGTCTACGTAGTAGGAAAGAAGGTGAGGTAAATATTAAACCAACTTTATAATATTTTAAGTTATTTGTTACAAGTAGGACATGTATTCATACATTTGACTAATATTTAAGCTTGGTAGATGATATGTGGTATACATTTCCCCCACATAGAGGCATTGGAATAAGGTTTGGATATCCATTAAAGACTAAAGGATATTAGAATTTTCTCAAATATTGAGCAACTATAAGGCCAAAATTATGTTGAAATAGAGGCTTAATTGTTAAGTATAGATGAAGAGGTAAGCCAAAGGTCTATCCTTTTAGGCTTTCTAATATCATATTTTAATTTTATTGTCTTGGTTCATTCTTTAATAGAAGACAATTTTTATAAGAAAGGTAGAATGCACTTGATTATTTTTCTTTTTTATCCTTTTTATTACTTAGATGCTATGGATCTATTAAAAAGGCTTTGCATGCATTAGCAAGTGTGAAGCCAAATTCCATAGCTTTAGCCAACATCCTGCCTATTTGTGGAAAAATAAGGGCTTTGGAATATGGTATGGAAATCTGTAATCAAGGGAAAAATCAGATTTGTTAGATGGTTAGATCAATAACACTAAAATCCATTGAAAATAACAAAGCACAAAGGAAAAATGATGAAAACAAAAGGAACGATATTACCATAAGTCTTCCTCTTCCATGCTTCACCTTCGTTACACCTCCTAGCTTGCAGTAAAATGTTGCCCTCAGATTCGTGTATGAGCAATTATGACAAATGACAAGACTAAAGCAAGTTTTGAAGGATTTATTCAAAATCTAAATGCCTATGCCTATTGCCAATGCCTATGTCTAAAACATATGCCAAAAGTGATTAAATGACTATATTAACTATGCAAAATGTCAGCATGTGTGTGTGTGTCTTCGAAAAATGAGAAGAAGATGGCATTTTATAGAAAATGCCATTTCAAATGGACGGACGAGATAAATCAATGAAATGAACGATCCAGATTACACCTAAAAATCCCTAATTAGGGTTAGGGAAAAATCCTTAATTGAACGGTCAAAATAAAATCGGATCGACGGTGGAGAATAAATTAGGAAATTAATTAGAAAATAAAGATTTTCGAAAAATCAAGAAGATAAGATTGCCTGATTTGCAAGATTCGAAAAATCAAAGAGATAAGATTCAGACTGAAGATAAGATTTGGAAAATCAAGAATCTGTTTGATTACTTGATTTTTGGAAGATTAATTACTAATTTGAATTAAAATAATTCAAATTATGGATTTTAAGAGATAATAAATAATCTTTTTCATATTATTTATCAAAAAGGACTGACAGTTAAGATTGAAATGACATTTTAAATAATTTAATTTATTTAAAATGAGAAGAATATTAAATTGGCAATTAAATAATTAAATTTAATTATTTAATTTAGGAGATGAGATTAATTAATTAAATAAATTAATCAATTGCCAATTAAGACGCTTGAGATTTATTAAATAAATAAATGTAATTCATTTATTTAATAATCAAGAAGAATTAAATGACAAAGGGGAATTAAATAAATTAAGAAATTTATTTACTTAAAGAAAGACTTAGACAGTTAATGACGTATTTAATAAATAAATAAAATTTATTTATTTAATAATCATGAAGAATAAATGATATGAATTAATTAAATAATTTTGAATTATTTAATCAATAGTCGAATGTAGACCAAGGACATAATTAAATGACATAATTATGCTAGGATGAAAGTGATAAAAATGAAGCTTGCAGGCCTAGGTCAGTTTTAGGTGTTTACAAAATCTATCAAAGGATAAAGGAAAGAAGACATTTGTTGAGTTTTATAGTTGCACTTGCTCTCATAGGCATAAATGTATATTGTGGAAACATAGGAAAGGTGTATAAACTATTTGGCTAAATGTTTCAAGTAGATTTTCATTTTTTTTTTCTAGTTTCCTTTTTAATTATAGGCTTCCACATACAAGTGGTTTGAGCAGATTTTTTTCAAGATGCATTCCAAATGAAGAGAGTTAGAAATATAAAAAAGATCTTGGTGAAGAGCACACAATCTACTGAGAGGGGGGTGAATCAGTAGATCTAATCAATTCAAAACTCTTAACTTTAACAAGTACGTGTAGGATCATCATTGAAAAAATAGGCCCTTAAGTGGCGAAAAATTAAGAAAAAACAGAGTTAGGAAACTTGATGTAAAAACTTTGAATAATTTATCTATATTATTTCAAAAATATGTAAGAATAGAATATGTAGCAAATTGAATGTAGGTGTCTGTTTGACCACTCTAACCACAATAAAATGATAATATTTTTTTATAAGATTTTAGATATAAGTAGAGGACTCTTGTTCTGATGTGAAGCATGTTTTTTGTAAAAAAATTTCAAGTAAATAATTCATTATGAATTTTTTATTACAACTTCTAAAAAATATAAAAACTTGTATGTCTAACCACCTTAACCTGGTCAAAACTTCATGAGATATTTTTTTTTTAATCTTATAGTATGTGAAGCATAGAATGTGACACATGTTTCGGATTCAAAAGTTGTGATACCATTTGAAAGTTATAGATATTTTTCAATCAGCCTATCAATCAAGACTTTATTCATAATTCAAATAGAAAATGAATAATAATTATTTATTAAATTCAAAGTAAAGAATAATTTATATTGGTGGAAAGCTAAAAATCTCCTTTAAAAACCCTTTTTCATTTCATCAATTTTGGGTAAAAAAAAGTTGTCAGCCACATACCCTACACATACCCATCATATTGCCACTTTTTGGCCCATCATGATCTTGTACATACCCTAACTCAAAATATTAGATCATGCAACTTGAATCTTCACTACTACTAATTAAAAATTTTGAACGCTACTAGTCATTACCACACAGGTCTCGAATACTAATAGGTTGATAGATAGGAACAAAGAACCTTCTGTCACTACAATCTTTTTGCATGCTAAACATAACCTTTGAAAACTCAAGAATAAGATATAACATGTGTAGAAATACTCTCCTCTCAAATCGTAGAGCCGAATTCCATTTATGAAGGAAATGTTGACCATAATTATATTGCTAGAGAAATACCTCTACCCTAAAAATTGAGTTGAATCATTCAAGTACATACTTCCAATTTACCTCCACCATTATGAATAGATGAATGCATGATATTGCAAGCATACAAAAATCGCACAAACTTCCAAAACATAGACAATCCTCAATAGTTAATAATGATATGACAACACCAACATAGAAGGAATGCAACCACATTGATTTTATGACATACAACATACTTCCAAAAAAATAACTAGTAACATATATTTATGCAAATCTCTACAACTCAAAATGATATGACATGGGAATATAATGAAAATTCATGTACTACTTAGCCTTACACCCTTGACATAATGAACTCCTTCGACATCAATGATGACCTCTATTCAAAACTCTCCCTCTTTATCATTGATGGAAAACAAAAAATGTTGGGCCACCCATAAAACCAGTCAGTCAAACACAAAGACATTTTTCCTCCTTACACTGATTTCTCTCCCTGGAAGATATCAAATTTTGAGTTCACTTTCTCCCCCTTTGACATTAATGGCAAAGGTCAATAATCTCTCCTTTTTGTATTTTTTGTACCTTGCACAATCCAAAAACCTATTTCTCAAATAAACCATTTCAATGGCATTTCTCCTCCTATTAACTCATCCTTCAAGCCACAAGACCACAACTTCAAATATGGAGAAATGTGGAGCATTTCTCTAAACTTCCCTGACTGCAGCAACACATTCTTGGGTGATCCCATAATAGTGGTTTACACTTTTTGGGACATCTTGATTTTTACTAAAATCACATATTTTTAGAAAATATAATGATTTAAGCCTTGAAAATTTGCATTTAAAGGATTACAATTGAAGAGTGTTTGATCAAACCACCTTAGATCAAACCCCCTTGGATAGAACCCCGCTAGTTTTAAACCATACCTATAACAGAGTCTCCTTTACACCTATCAAAATGTTGATAAAAACCACTTTTGATTTAACTTTTGGGGGATCAAATGAATTCATTTAAAAAAAAAAATTGTAAGTATGTAGTCCTTATTATAAGTTTCCCAAAAAGTATAATTTTTAATATATTTAATTTGATTATTACATTTATTTTTTATTTTTTGTGAATGTAGGTTCTTCACCGAAAATCAAGCTCTTTGTTCTGCACATGTGGAATAACAACAGATTATCAAAAAAAAAAATTGAAAAATATTAGTGCACTAGATATTGATGTCCCTAATCCAACAAAAAAAAGAATTTCAATACATACAAAAAAAGTTATGTTTTAGCTAGTAAATCATGTCTAAATTGTAACTAGCTTGACTTTGAAACTTAATTAAGAAAAAAATATTCAATGAAATGCTATGAAACCAATTCCATGCACTAGATATCATAGTTACGAATCTAAATTAAAAAAAATAGAATTTAATCCTTCATAGGAAAAAAGTTATATGTTAGCCAATAACGTCACTCTTTAAAAATGGTGTTTACTATTAAAAACTAGTTTTCAAAGGAGATGGAAAAAGAAGTGCAACCTGATTCCAAAAATTTTGAAAAAAATATATTTAGAATTTATAGACAAAATTTCACAAATCACTAGTTTGCATCATCTTCAAATTCCTCATGGTTTAGTCGCTATAGGTGCCTGAAAGTGAAGATTTAGTTAAACAAATTTAGTTCAATGTCCAGTTTGGCCAAAAATTGTAAACCAAAATTGTGGGATCACCCTCTTCATTTTGTAGGTTTTGAAAACTCCTACAGTAACATATATGTTATAAAAACAAGAACACACATACTTCATACTTTCCTTTGAAAAACTACCAAACTGTGAAGCCAAATCTTAAAATGTAAAGAAATGTGGAGCATTTCTCTGAATTTCTTTAGGAAAACTCCCCCTGAGTCCATACTACATTGCTTTTGAAAAATGTTCTACAAGACCACCAATCCTTCTTGTAGCAAGGAGACCAAGATCCCCATCATCTTGTGCTACCTCTTGATTCAAGAGGAGGGAACAATAACTCCTAGCTTATGTTGAAGAAATTCAAAAGCCTCCTTAGGAAGATGTTTTGTAAAAATGTCTACCACTTGCTCCTTTGTTTCAACATATTCCAACTTCACCTCCTTTTTTGCAACTTTCTCTCTCATAAAATGATACTTGATTACAATTTGATTTGTCTTTGAGTGCATTACTAGATTCTTTGAGATGTTTATGGCACTGGTTTTATCACAAAGAATAGAAATATGTTCATCAAAATAAATCTTCATCTCCTTCAGGTTTTGTTTCATCCACAATACTTGAGTGCAACATGAGGCTACAATAATGTATTCTACTTCGATTGCAGATAAAGAAACTGAGTCTTGTTTCTTGCTCAATCAAGACACCAAACTATTACCAAGAAAGAAATCTCCACCACTTGTGCTCTTCCAATCATCTATGCTTCCTACCCAATTCAGATCTGTGTATGTAGTCAGAGTGAAATTTTCACTCTTTGGATACCATATTCCAAAATCCATTGTAGCCTTTAGATATCTAAATATTCTCTTTATTGCTTTGACATGAGTTTTCTTAGGTGTTGCCTAAAATCTAGCTACCATTCCAACTACCTGAATTATATACGGTCTAGATGTTGTCACATACAACACACTACCAATCATAGATCTATACAAGGTTTGGTCTACCAGAGTAGAATCATCATCTTTACTCAACTTGTATCCTATAACCATAAGTGTACCCACCAATTTGCAATCTTCCATCCTAAAATTACTTAGCATCTCCTTTATGTCCTTATTCTAGGAAATGAATATGCCTTTGTCTGATTATGCAATCTGCAACCCAAGAAAGAAAGATAATTCACCTAGCATTGGCATTTCAAACTCACTTCACATTGCCTTCTGAAACACCTTACACATGTCATCATTGCTACCACCAAAAATGATATCATCTACATAGACTATATAACTATCAACAGTTGATCATCTTTTATTTTTATGTACAAATTCAATTATCTGCACTTTCTCTCCAGAATCCTTGTTGCCGCAAGTATCCATCCAACCTTGAATAGAAGGCTCTAGGAGCTTGTTTGAGTCCATACAAAGCCTTCTTCAATCTTTACACATAATTTGGATTGTCAAAACATTGAAACCCTTTTAGTTGTTCAATGTAGACCTCTTCTTCTAGTTGTCCATTCAAAAATGTTGACTTAACATCCATCTAGTATACATTAAAATTCTTGAATGTTGAAAGAGCTAAAATATCATGATTGCTTCTAGTCTTGCTACTGGAGCAAATTTCTCTTCAAAATCTAGCAAATTTCTCTTCAAAATCTATGCCTTCAACTTGAGCATATCCTTTACACACAAGTCTAGCCTTGTTTTGGATCACTTCACCTTCTTCATTTAGCTTATTTATGAAAACCCACTTGGTTCCAATCACATTCTTTCCTTTAGGTCTTGGGACCAATTCCCAAGTTTCATTTTTTCTATATTTGGTTTAATTCTTCATCCATGGATTGTATCCAACCTTTCTCTTTGCTTGCTTCTTTATAGGACTTAGGCTCTATCTTTGATAGGAGAGACAAATGTACTTCCTCATTTTCCTTCTCAATTCTCTTCTAGGTCTGAACCCCATTGCCTTTATCTCCTATAATTTGGTCTTCAAAGTGATTCTTTTGAACATATTCTGATGGAGTTTTTGTAACAACTTATGAATCTTCATCACTATTGCAGGTTGGTTTTTCATCATCTTATACTTCCAGAGTACCGATAGAATGAATTATTTCATCAACTCTCACGTTTACACTTTCCAAAATCCTCTTCATCCTTTTGTTGTAGCATCTATATGCTTTAATTTTCAAGGAATAACCAAGAAAATACCTTCATTAGATCTAGAATTAAACTTACCCAAATTTTCTTCACCTCTTTTGACGTAGCATTTTCTTTGAAATATCTTGAGATGTTCGACTGAAGCTAATATTCCTCTCTATAATTCATATGGTGTTTTATCGGTCTTGTATTTGATCTAAACTCTATTCAAGATATATATCATAGTTTGAACTACTTCTCTCTAATACATTTGGTAGATTTTCTTGATGCAATGTTGTGCTTGTCATCTCCTGTATAGTCTAGTTCTCCCTTTCTACAACTCTATTTTGTTGTGGAGTCCTAGGAGCAGAAAATTACCTCTAGATCCTATGATCTTCACAAAATTTATCATACCTATTAGAAGTGAATTCTCCACCTCTATCTGATCTCAAAACCTTGATTGTTCTTTTGGTTTCATTCTCTACTAATTCCTTGAATGCCTTAAACTTCTCAAATGATTTTGAATTCTCTTTGAGGAAAGTAAACCAAGTCATTCTAGTGTAATCATCAATAACATCATGAAATAACTATCACCTTGTAGAATTTTTTTCCTCATTGGTCCATAGAGATTCGTATGAACCAAATCCAATATTTTTGATGTAGAATGCTCCTTAGCAAAAAATATTCTTTTTGTCTATTTTCCTTCATGACATGGTTTGTATCTAGTAGATTGAGGCTTCTTAATCATTGGCATATCTTGGACCATTCCTCCTAAGATAATCTTTACAATGTCATCAAAATTAATATGTCCCAACCTTTTGTACCAAAGCCAACTTTCTTCTCTCTACATAGTAAGATAATTTTTTCCATTCAGCTCCCTGAGATGATATATGTCACTATCTTTCCCATTTCCTTCAGCAATCAATTCTCTTGTACTTTATTTCTTGATTTCACAACCTTCAACACTAAAGGATATCTTATAACCTTTATCACACATCTTAGTTACACTTAAAAGATTATGTTTTAGTCCTTCAACATACAAAACATCATGTGTCTTTGTCCTACCACCATCAAGACTCAAAGCACCCTTACCAATGATTCTGGCAATATAATTATTGCCAAGAGTCACAAAACCTCCTTCAAATTTCTTAAAATTCATGAACATACTTTTATCTCTAGTCATGTGGCTTGAACATCTGTTATCTATGATCCATATATTCTTCTCTTTTTGAGCATGTAGAGTATATTGAACAATCATTAATCTCTCTAACCTTATCTCGTCTAGAACCTTCTTTCAAACTTTATCTGATTCATGACTTTTACATTTTGATCCTTTTCTTCATGTTTCTAATAGAGGAAGACTCACAAAATTGCTTTTGCAATTCCTAAAAATCTATCCAAAATTGTTCCATTTGTAGAAAATAATATTAAAATTGTACATAGGTGAAAATTCGTTATTGTTGATAAAGCTATTTCTTCTTACTGAATATTTTCTACAGTTCACAACCTTGTGAACAAAATTATTGCAATAAAAATAATAACCAGAAAAAGAATAATTGAACCTGGTGTTGTATCCCTATCTTTCATATCTTCTGCTCTTCTTTTGAACTTCAATAAAGCCATCATTTTATGTCTTGCTTTCATCACTTGCAATTGTCCTTCCAGACTTTATACTTTAAAAACCAACCACTTACAAACTGCCTTTGGAACGCTTTACCGGTTATTTTTTCCTTTGTTCTTTTGATCATCAAAACCAATTCTAGTTTTGACATGTGGAGATCTCTGACATCCCAATACTTGATTTAGAGTCTCAATACTCTAAGTTCCAAACTTCATTTGCAACTAATGGTTCACCTTCTCAAGCTCTTTCTTATCGACGCAACTTCTACCTCAATATTCTCACAATCTTTGTATCTTGTCAGTGATCTTACGGTCATAACTTCTTTAATCCTTTTTGCTTCATCTGCCTGGGTCTTCAAATCAACAATGATCTTTTTTGCTTTCTCTAAATCTAGAGATACCTTTTCTTCAGCCTTCACTTCTTCTACAACTCTCTTCTTCAATCTCTTAATCTCTTTTCCAGCACATAGCAATTCTTCCACAAGATCTACTTCATATTCATTATTTTCATAATCCATTTCTATACCCTCTTCATTAGTTTCAAAAGCCATGAATATAACTTTTTCTTTTTTATCTTTCGATATATCTTCATCTTCAATTTTATTTATCTAGCTACAAATACTTGAACCAAGTATATAAAATGGTTTGTAATGGGTTCATATTTTTTGCTAGCTACAAATACTTGAACCTTATATAGCCACAATTTTCAATTGAGTTATGGGGCCAAATCTCTAACCAAGTTCTCCTATATATGGTATACCTCTAGATTAGAAATACTTTTTTACTTAAGGAAAGATAATAAATATACTATATTTTCTAATTTTATTATGGATTATAATTTTTATATTCACTCCAATTGTTGGTGATTTCTAATGTGTTCATGAAAATACAAGTTCAAGTCAATAAATTAGCCCTTGAATTTTAGTATCTTGAGACCCTATTCAATCATTGAATGGATTCTCCTTGTATTACTTTTAAGGCCTTCCCTTATTCACCTTCTTGTGGTACATTTCCCTCTCTAGGGGAAACAATACAACTATTTGAATTCCTATTGACATTGCTTGCATAGTTGTTAATGAGAATATTTAACACAATTGACAAGTAAAAGGTATAGTTGAACTTTACCTATTAGCCACAAGGGTTCATGATCATATCCTACTTATTTCTCTTCATCATTCTCACTATCACCAATTAAGATCTAATTAAATAAGGAAAATACTCCCCTCCTAGTGTTGTTTTTATAGTACTTGTGCTTAATTTTATTTTTCTTATGTTTTTAAACATTAAGCATATGACTTAAAAAATTGTTTCCTTTTGGGTTTATAGTTTTTGTGATTTTTCCCATTTTGGGTTACCTTTTTTTTAATTCTTCATCTCTCAACTTTCCTAGTATGGTTTTAGAGTGTGATTCCATGTTACCCACTATTTTTTTGTATTGGCTATACAATTTAATTTTGGTTTTAATATATGGTTGTAATTCATCAAAATAGAAGAGTTCATATAGTTTTTTCCAATCACTTGTGGGAGTGTATCAATTCTATGATATATTTTAGTCCATATTTTGACTATTGCAAGAATAATTATAAGTTTTCTCATGGGTGATCATATAATTTTTTGTGAAAAATCTAGCCAAATAAGAAATTTTGAACTAAACACAACCATGTTATGTAAATTTTCACATAAAACACATACATTATATAATGTGTGCACATTATATTATTTTTTGTTAGACACACAGGATAACTAAGAGGGGGGTGAATTAGTTCTACATTAAAAAATTCAAACCCTCATTATGCATCAACATGAATGTAAACAAATGAAAAATCAACACATCAACAACCATACACCATAGAACACCAGATTTATGTGGAAAACCCTAATCAGGGAAAACCATGGTTAGGATTAACTCACATATATATGAATAAAAACATTGATTACAAAAGACTCATTGTCAAAAGGGCTCACTGTCCAAAAGAAAAGAATGGCTCACTTCCCAAAGGACTCACTAACTGAAATAGAAGAGAATAGAAGAAGAAAATTACAAGGAGGCTCACTACCTCAAAGCAATAGGAAGATCCTCCACAAAAACTCTACACCATCTACAACCTTCAGCTCACTGCCTCTAGGAGCTTGAAGTACACTAAAAATGTAGACACCTTTTTCTCACTACTTTTGATAACCTTAAGCATTTAATCTCATACTCAGGTCTCAACACCTGATCACATTCAATAGCTAGCATTTTCAAGGGTTGATCATGGTTGTCTATGGTGAATCATGATGGATTCTAGGTTGGGGAGATGCAACTAGCCATCAAGCCAAGCCTAATGAAATGTTTCCTAAGTGATTCCATCCTCCATTATCACTCTACATTCAACCTAAGGAAGGTATAAGCATTATTGAGGCTCATTTGGGTGATTAGAGATATCTCAAAGTGAGTCATTCATTGTCATATTTCATTTGTGCATCTCATTCTTGCACATTAGAATAGGGTTGCATTGCATCTCACATTTCCTAATCTTAGACACACTTAAGGTTAGGATTTACATTCCCATTTACATACATATTTCATGGTTTCTATCAAGATTTAATTACCAAACTAGGGGTTTGACCGAGGAAAACCCCCATAAGAAAAACAAGTCTATATTCTATTTTACAAGTTTTTTTATAGATTCGGATTTGGAAATTAGTTTTGAAGGGAAGGGAACAGATTGGAGCACAGATCTAGACTTTGAATTCTCAAAAAAGTGGAATGGGACTGATTTTCTAGAAGTGGTGAATGAGTCCCACTATAGGTTTTTTTCAAGATTTTTGTAGATTCAGATACCCTTTTTCTAGAAACCTGTTCTTATGCAGAAACCCAGATCTAGGAATGATTCGCCCAGATTGGCGAATGATTTCCAGTAGGTCAAAAATTTAGATTTTCCAACATTTTAGAGCTTCAATCAATCATCTTCAGATTCCCAGGTGCACACATTTCATCTTGCAACTTGTTATTATGTTTCATATGCATTTTTAGGTCATCTAATTAAAGTTAGCATCACATTAGGTTTAAGAATTTCATCTTGCATTGCATTTGTCTTTCCAAGCCCTAGCTTGGAGGTAAACCCCTCATTAGTTTACAATTAGCCCTTAGGACAACCCTATTGCAAGATCTCTCTCTCCATTACATAGAGATCTCTAGGGTTACCCTTCAATGAAATAATTGGAAAGTGGGTATGCTCTATGTCCTAAGCCATATGATAGCATCCTACACCATTTTCCTTTTTTTTAGTATATATATCAATCAAGACCTCAAACAACTTCTCTAGGTTGACCTCAATGAAACGTATGTACCTCAAACATGCAACCACCAAATAGGTCAGCACCAAATACTTCTATAGTGGAAAGAAGTGAAGGCGAACCATACCAAGGGTTAACGAGGACCCAAATATGCATCGACATGCTACACCACACTTCCATGAACCATAGAGCTCATCCACAAGTAACGCTAACACACCAAGTTGGCCAAACTTTCATTAACACTACCAAGCAACCACATACACACTTCACCAAGTCCAAAAACATCCTACAGACCACATAGCAACATCACACAACATCCTAGACTATTATAACATCATCAAAATATTTAGCAATACTGCCGCAACCACTTGAAATTGAGAATACTATCCTATGTAACCAACCATATTTCCATAGACATACAACTCTCTATCCAACCTTGTAGAACAACTGAACACCAAAAAATATAGGGGAAGATAGATGCAAGCAATATGAGCATGTTCCCAAATCCAAAAGATAAGAAACCTCAACATGGAGAAATGTAAAGAAATTCTATTTCTTCTAGACAACCTTCTTCATAAGCAACACACTATCAAACACATTTTCCATTGTCGCACGATCCAGAACCTACAACTATGTATATAACACTTTTGAACAACTCTAATCATCTCATCCAAACCACACAAGCACATCTTCAACCATGAAGAAATATGGAGTACAATGTAGAACATAACTTTGTCACCTTGTACACTCTCTATTCAAATTTTCTCAAAAGAACTTGGAAGCCAAGTGAACCAATTGCATTAGCAACACCTGCTCAACACCACAAACACATTCTCATCAACACCACACTAGATATTGCAACAATATCCCCATTTGCAACACCTACTCAACACAACCACACTAGAGGTTGACATAGGTTGACATCATTGACAACATAGTGCAATAATCTCCAACATTTTTTAAGCCAAAAAAAATTATATCTACCTCTCTCTACACATCTCTTTTTTCCTCTATCGTTATCTCTCTCTCTCCTTATATTTACCCCCTTTTTGTTCTCTCCTTATCCATATCTCTATCTACCTCATTCACACTCACTCTCCTATAGATATAGAGAGGGATATACCATGATAAAAATATATAGAGAGAGGGAGAGGGATATATATATATAGAGAGAGAGAGGGATAAATGCAAAGAGGGAGAGATAGAGGAAATATAGAGGGGGAGGGAGATAGATATAGATAGAGAGAGGGGAGAGATGCAAAGAGGGAGGGAGAAATAAAGACGGGGATAGATAGAGAGGTAGCTAAATAGATAGATGAAGACATATAGTGAGTGAGAGATACAAAGTGTTGCAAGTATGAAGGTGTTGTCATTGATTTCAACTGGTTGCTATTGTCATTGATGTCATGGAAGTTGGTTATTAGTTGTATATGTCGAGGATATTGAGAAAATTGTAGTATAGAAAGTTTGCAGGTATTTAGTGTTTGTTTCGGGTTTTGCTCTAGGATGTGTTCCTATGCTTGTATGATTCATATATATTGATCATGATTGTTGATGGTTGTTATATCTAGAATTTGAGCCTCTGGATCATTGTACAGTGCAAATTTTTTTCACTAGTATATGTACTATGCTTTTCTGTGTATTTGGTTGTGGTCTGAGAGAAATGTAGTTGCTCCAAATTTCTCTGAATTGTGGTTTTAGGACTTGTGGTTCTAAGAGTAAGCTGATATGATCATGTTCAAGTTAATTTTTTTATCTGAAGAGATTGGATCGAGTTAAGGTTGTGTGTGCTTAATCGTTCTATGTGTTTTACACAAGTGTTGGCAAAAATTTTGTTAAGCACTACTTACAAAGTTCGTGAAGCGTGGAAAAGCATTTTAGGACTTCTTTAGGTCCTCATTAAGTATGTGTTTGGGTCACCCTCATTCTAATTCCACCGTAGAATGCTTTGGCGCTGAGCTTATTTGAATTTGTAAATACAAATGATGTATGGACGACCTTGGATGAGTTTCAAGGTTGAACAAGGTATAAGTACAAGTTGAAATATTTGTGAAAGATGAATGCAAACAAGATAGATGTGAGATAGATGTGAAATATTGTGTGTGTGATGCAGGTTTGAGAAAATAAGTGAAAATTTCCCATTAGGGTTCCGAAGGCAGTGAGCTGAAGGCATCTAACATCTTTTGTGTGTGTCTACAAGTGAGTGAGAAAATTGTGGTGGAAATCCCATTTGCATTGAGATAGTTTTCTCTTTGTAACTATTCCCTTCTATCTTCTTTGTAATTCTATGGCAATGAGCCCTCCAGGTGGTTAACCCGTATTGGACAATGAGTCATGTTCTAGATAGTAAGTCCTGTTTTGACAACGAGCCTTTCTGGCAGTGAGCCTTTGTATTCAATTTTGATATTCTCTAAATTGTGAGCTAATTTTCATCGTGGTTTTACCCTTATTGGGTTTTCCACATAAATATGGTGTTATTGTGTGTATGATTTTACTTCTTTTAGTTTCTACTTTTACACTTAATGATAAATCACATTAGCAGAGTAAAGGATTTGTGAATTATAATTGGTCTAAACTTTGGTGGAAGTTTTAAAGGTTAAAATTGCTACAACTAATTCACCCCCCCTCTCAGTTGTCTTGTTCAACAATTGGTATCAGATCTTGGTTCCTTGGAGAAGAGATTAACTACTTAAGGAAGGTTCAAGATGGTGAGCAAAAACACTATTGAGTTTCCTAGGTTCGATGGGACTGACTATGCCTTCTGGAAGACAAAGATGGAAGGATATCTAGAATACTATGGATATGATGTTGAGAAAGCTTATAAAACTACATACAATGATCCTGCCAATGGTCCGAGTACAGCTGATGAAATCAAGGCGCATGAAGCAAACAATAAGGCATAGTTTATCTTGAAGAATAGTCTTTCACATTCTGAATTAATTAATGTTACAAATCTGAAGACTACTAAAGAAGTCTTGGATGCATTGGAAAAGATTCATGAAGGAAATGAAAAGGTCAAAGAAGCTAAGTTGCAAAATTTAGAGGCACAATTCGAGATCTAGTATATGTCTGAAGATGAGAACATTAAATCCTATGTACATAGAGTGGATGAGCCGGTAGGTGGAATGTGAGGACTAGGTGCTACAGTGGATGAATCTAGGATTGTGAAGAAGATTCTCAAAACTCTCCCTGATGCATTTAATGAAAAGGTATCTGCTATTGAGGAATTTGTAGATTACAAAACTTATACTAAAGATCAGTTATTGGGTACTCTAACATCATTTGAAATGAGAAATCCTAGCTTGAAAAATGGATCAAAGTCATAAACAACTTTTAGGGATACAAGAGCTAAAGATCTGGATGAAGAGAAATTCAATGAAGTGGAAGCTAACTTTATAAGAAGGATGAAAAAGGGCTTTGATAAGTATGAAGGTAAGTTATCCTTTAAATGTTTTAGTTGTGGAGGAATAGGTCATTATGTTTCAAGATGTCTGAAAAGAGCTAAGAAGAATAAATATAGAGTAAGCAAAGAGAACAAAAGGAAGATGATTAAGAGAGCATATTATGTAAATGAAGATGCTAGTATTTCTGATGAAGAGTCTGATTATGGATATTTTTATGATAATGAATGCTTGTTCTTGGCTATAAAAGATGGATCTACTTCTGTTAATACTTAGAGATAGGTGAAGGAAAGTGCTCTAGAGAAAGTTGAAGATACTGTTATCTTTGTCCTTCATGCTAAATAAGAAAAGAACTATTGGGTTGTTGACAATGGCTATTCACATCACATGACCGATGATAAAAGTAAGTTTGTTAAACTTGAAAAATATGATGGAGGCTTATTTAAATTTGGAGACGATACTGGCGCTAAGATTTGTGGGATAGGTTTAGTAAGTTTTGATGGCAAGCATAATACTAACGATGTCTACTATGTTAAGGGTTTAAGGCATAATCTCTTGAGTGTTGGAAAAATGTGTAATAAAGGATATAATCTTGTATTCGAGGATGAGAAATGTGAAATCAAGAAAGGATCCAAAATAGTAATTGATGTTGGTAGGAAGTTTGAAGGAAATATTTATCAACTTAAGGGTGTTGATGGGCATTGCTTTATGTCTCAAATTAATGATAGTTCGTTATGGCACTGAAGGATGTGTCATATGAACTTTGATAATGTGGTGAGAATCAATGTTGTACAATTTGTGAGAGATTTACCAAGGATTACAAATCTTGTTAAGGCTATTTGCAAGGATTGTTAGTTTGTAAAGTAAGCTAGAAACTGCATTAGGCCAAAGGAAAAATCTACTACCAGACTACTAGATTTGATTCATATAGATCTTTGTGGTCCTAAAAGAGTGAAAATTCTACAAGGTGACAGGTATTTTATGCTTTTGATTGATGATTAATCTATATTTACATGGGTTACTTTTCTTAAAGAGAAATCTAATGCATTAGATAAATTCAAGGCATTTAAGGCTATGGTTGAGAATGAAGCAAATTTGAGAATAAAATATTTTAGGTCTGACAGAGGTGGTGAATTCACCTCCAATGAGTTTAACATGTATTGTGAAGTTGATTAAAAAAAGACGGAATTTTTTGCCCCTAGAACTCCTCAACAGAATAGAGTTGTTGGAAGAAAGAATAGAACAATTCAAGAAGCTGTTAGATCAATGATAACAGAGGCAGGTCTACCAGAAATCTACTAGAGAGAAGCTATTCATACTGTTGTTTATGTGTTTAATCGAGTTCAAGAAAAATCCAACAACACTAAGACCCCCTATGAGCTATAGTGTGGAAGAATTCCTATTGTCAAGTATTTCATGGTATTTGGAAGAAAATGTTATATGAGAAGGTGGTGCAGGGCACCATAGCTCTTAATGGGAAAATGATGCAAAGTGTTAGATGTTAGGTCATTTTGTTGATAATAAGGTCTTGAAGACGCTTGCTAATGTATGTAAGGTGTTTTGAGTCAATGTTAGGTTTCTAGGTGGATGGTTGAGTCATTTTTGTAAAATGTTGCAAAATTAGAAAACGTTTTCAAGGTAATTTTGCACTTTTGGATTTAAGGGAATTTCAATGGTCAAGGAGTTTAAAAATTTAGTTTGTAACTGTTGACGTAGGCTTGGAAATGCATAAAAAATCTGATTTCATTGTTAGAGGAGGTTGTTGATGTAATTTTGAAAATTTGAATAACAAAGCTCTTGTTTTTTGTGTTTTGAAGGAAAAATTTGTTGCTACAACAAACAATATAACCTTGTTCTTTTGAATTTTATTTCATTTGATTTCATCAAGATTTGTGTGAGTTAGAGCAAATTTTCTGAAAACCACTTGGAAACCCTAGTTTTGAGGGTTTGAGTGCAAAAAAAATGATTTGTAACCCACTCCATAGATGAAAATGCTTGATAATTGGTGGAATGGGGTTAGGTAAGGTGTATTTTTATTTCATGGTGTTTGCAAGAGTAGGGGAGAAGGATTTGTGCAAATATGTTGATGCCCTAGGCTGGAAACACTTGTTTTTTAGCAATTTAGTTGCATAGAAGTAGGGTTTTGTTGAAGAGTTGCTTGGAGACCATTTTAAGTGATGGTAATTGCATGTGAAAACCTTATTTCACATGTCTAATGTTTTTGAATGGAGTTTTGGAGTGTGGGAATAAGATACCTTTGTGTTGCCTTATTGAGTGGGCCTAATTAGGCCTTTATGCAAGCGCAACAACAATTTTTTGAGGGTTATGTTCCAAAGAAACCCTAGGAGAAGTTGAGATATGTTATTGAAGGGGATAAATGGTATCTTAAATAGTTTTGGGTGTGTGGGTAGGAGTTGTTTTCTGCAAGATATGCTACAAGAACCCCTTTTGTTGTGATATAAGGAATAAGGCCAACTTGTGAAGGAATTCAGTTTGTTTGAAGTGTAGATGCTTTGGTAAAGAGTTGATTGGTTGAGTTTTGAATTTGACACCCTACTCTGCATTAGAAGGGATGAAGAAAATTTAGGGAAGTTTGATTCTATTTGTGATGAGGGGGAAGTTTGATTCTATTTGTGATGAGGGTATCTTCCTTGGATACTCTACTAGAAGCAAAGCTTACAAATGTTTTGATGAAAGGCTAAGAAAGATTATAAAGAGCACAAATGCCAAGGTGGATGAAGCATTGTAGAATTAAATTGAATTTGATGGCTATGTATCAGATGAAATTGATTACAGAGAAGTAGAAGAAGTTGTGGAAGAATAGGAAAAGCAAAATGAAGAAGAAGAAGCTTCAATGGTGTCCCCAAAGACACCTAAATATGTGTAGAAGAATCATTCAGTAGATCAAATCATTGGAGACAAGAGAAAAGGAGTATTGACAATGTAGACATGCAAATTTTACATTATGCATTCGATCGGATTCAGTCAAATTAGCTCTTACATTAGGAAAATTCATCACTTTAAACCATTCATCAAATAATCTTATAAACATTATCATTCAACCTTCATCATCCATTTAATTAAATAAATCAGGACTTCATTTAAATCAAATCCTAAATCATATTCCATCATTTTCTGATTTAAATAAATCAATTATCAAAGTCCAAAATGTCAACTCATCTAATCAGCATTAATCAGCATGATCATCATCTAATCCTAATCTAATACTAATCACATCCCACTTGCATTATCTAGATCTAGCCACTTGCACAATAAATCAATTTTATTGATTTATTAAAACCTCATTTTCCCTCAACATGACAAGTCAAACAGGGCATTTATTGCTCTTCTTTCTTGTCCCCCCTCAAAATTTATTGCAAATTTGAATTCAAAAAAATTCCCCCTCTTGGGCACTCTTCCCAAATCTTGCATATACATCAACTAATCACATGATGACAAGTGTCCTTAACTCATTGGCAGAATCTTAATCCCACATTGGTCCCTCTTCAACACTTAGCATTTTGAAAATCTTTAAATAGGTGCTTCATCTTTGAGCAAATCCTCCACAATCTTGCAAGGTCACTCTCTTCATTTGAGATTGGATCTTGTTCATTTCACTCTTCATCATTTGCAACATTTAGCTTATCAATCAAGGATTGGGAAAGGGTCACTAGCACATGTGACACCAATCCACTATGAGATAGTACTTTCTTCATGTTTTGTTGTATGCTTTCAACTAGTTTATCTAATCTTTTGTTATTTTGATGGCATCATGAAGCATGTTGATTTATTTCATATGGATGTTGAGGGTTCGTTTTGCTTGAATACTAATCATGCTTGTTTATGTTAGTTTTTAACCAAAATGCAGAATTTCACATCCTACATTTGGCTAGACTAGCAAACTCAAAAGCGTCAAGTCTCAAGTCTAGGACAGTGAGTAAACAAATTGGTCATCTCTTCATATCGGTAACACCATCATCTGAATTTGTCCCATATCAATCATCCCTCATAAACGAAATGACGTGCCGCCATCCACTAACATGTCCTAGGATGAATCCTTCCTACAATGGGCATTATCTTTTGGCAATAAGTTTCGCTTATCATCCTTAGAAAACACATCCTTTTCCGTTAGCGGTATTGAAGAGCATTAGTCTGTTTATTTACTTGGTCTTTATCTTTTGACTTATCTTATTTGCACTCATTCCAAGGACGTCTCGATGATATCCCAAAAGAGGATTTAGAGAAATAGGAATGGGGCAACGATCATTATCTTTTGTTTGCTGTGCTTGTTGGACGTTCTTGTAAAATAACTTGGCGAATACTTGCTTTGTTAGATATGTATGGAGGAGGTTTCAGATAGCTTGTTGACTATTGCATTGATTGGTTATACCTTTCCGTGTTTTGGTCCGAGATGTTTGAGACTTCTAAAGTGCATCCTAGCAAGGTTTCCGTATGTCGTGTGAACAAGAATACTCCTATCTGTTTGTCGAGTCAAAGTTCCATCACACTAAGTACAACGCCATCCTGGTCCTTCATACCTTGATGCATCGTACTTAGGCATGTAATCAAACATAAAGTAAGTGACCCTTTGAAAATCCCAATCCTTGATAAGCAAATCATCATCATTTATCATCATCATCATCTATCATCATCATCTCTAATAAAGTCTCGACCAATCATGGACTTGTTGGATCCTCTTGTCATCATCTCATTTTCATGCTAACATTGCATCATGAATAGTCCATCATGCATCCATCCTGCATCCACAAACCGTTAGCATTCATTCATCATGCATCCATTATGCATTTATCTTGCATCCATAAATCATCAAAATTTTGCATATCATCTCACATGCATCATCATTATAATATAGATCTGTTAGTCTAAGCATCTCATAACTCATCTATTGCATAATCACAACATATCACATCATTCACATCATCAATCTCATCCATCTCATATCATATCATCATTTAAGTTGTTTAGGATAATATAGATTTGTTATTCTAAGCATCTTAAATCATCTCATTTGCATCGTCGTCCATAACCATCCATTTTGAACCTCTTTATCGCGAGATCGACCCTCAAATCGAATCTTTTCGCTCGATCTCTCGAGGGGCAATGTACCAGTGTACTTCTTTCCGCTGGGGCATCCGAAAAATCATGAAATTTTTAAATTTCGATCGCGGCAAGTTATTCTTTGAACCAACGCAACAAGTACATTGCTTCAAAGAGGGGCAAAATGTAGACATGCAAATTTTACATTATGCATTCGATCGGATTCAGTCAAATTAGCTCTTACATTAGGCAAATTCATCACTTTAAACCATTCATCAAATAATCTTATAAACATTATCATTCAACCTTCATCATCCATTTAATTAAATAAATCAGGACTTCATTTAAATCAAATCCTAAATCATATTCCATCATTTTCTGATTTAAATAAATCAATTATCAAAGTCCAAAATGTCAACTCATCTAATCAGCATTAATCAGCATGATCATCATCTAATCCTAATCTAATACTAATCACATCCCACTTGCATTATCTAGATCTAGCCACTTGCACAATAAATCAATTTTATTGATTTATTAAAACCTCATTTTCCCTCAACATGACAAGTCAAACAGGGCATTTATTGCTCTTCTTTCTTGTCCCCCTCTCAAAATTTATTGCAAATTTGAATTCAAAATTTCCCCCTCTTGGGCACTCTTCCCAAATCTTGCATATACATCAACTAATCACATGATGACAAGTGTCCTCAACTCATTGGCAGAATCTTAATCCCACATTGGTCCCTCTTCAACACTTGGCATTTTGAAAATCTTTAAATAGGTGCTTCATCCTCAAGCAAATCCTCCACAATCTTGCAAGGTCACTCTCTTCATTTGAGATTGGATCTTGTTCATTTCACTCTTCATCATTTGCAACATTTAGCTTATCAATCAAGGATTGGGAAAGGGTCACTAGCACATGTGACACCAATCCACTATGAGATAGTACTTTCTTCATGTTTTGTTGTATGCTTTCAACTAGTTTATCTAATCTTTTGTTATTTTGATGGCATCATGAAGCATGTTGATTTATTTCATATGGATGTTGAGGGTTCGTTTTGCTTGAATACTAATCATGCTTGTTTATGTTAGTTTTTAACCAAAATGCAGAATTTCACATCCTACAGACAATAATCAAAGTTATTGTTGTTGTTGAAATAAATCTGTGTTTACTTTCTAAAGTTGAACCTAAGACAGTAAGTGAAGCATGTAAGATGAGCATTGGATGAGAGCAATGAAAGAAGAACTTATGCATATTGAGAAGAAACAAACCTGGGAATTGGTCCCTAGCCCAACATATAAAAACATAATTGGATCAAAATGGGTATTCAGAAACAAGTTGAATGAGAATGGAGAAGTGGTAAAAAATAAAGCAAGGATTGTGTGTAAGGGTTACTCACAAGTAAAAGGTATATATTTTTAGGAGACTTTTGCTCCTATGGCTAGGATGGAAGCTATCAGAATGTTTCTAACTTTTTCTGCTTATAAATATTTTAAAGTTATTAGATGGATGTAAAGTTTGCATTTTTGAATGGTGAGTTAGAAGAAGTGTACATGGAACAATTAGAAGGATTTTAGTTTTCAAATCAATCGGATATGGTCTGCAGGTTAAAGAATTATTTATGTGGATTAAAGCAAGCTCCTAGAGCTTGGTATGCAAGGTTAGATAGATATTTGATTCAACAAGGTTTCAATAAAGGTACAGTAGGTAGCAATCTTTATTTCAAAATTGAAAATGACAAAATCTTGATAGTGGTTGTATATGTTGATGATATTATCTTTGGAGGAAATGAAACAATGTGAAAGATGTTTGTTGAAGAGATGCAAAAAGAGTTTGAGATGTCTATGTTTGGTGAGATGAACTTCTTTCTTGGGCTACAAATTAATCAAACAAAAAAGGGGATTTTTATTTGATAGTTAAAATATGTAAAAGAAATGTTGAAGAAGTTTGGGGTGGATGGTTCCAAACTAGTATGCACTCCTATGGTGACGGTAGGAAATTGAGTAAAGATGATGATTCACCTAAGGTTGATCAGAGGAAATACAGATTGATGGCTGGAGGTCTACTATATTTAACTGCTACTAGATCAGATATCATGTGCATGCAGTTTGTCTTATGGTTAGATTTAAAGAAGATCCTAAAGAAACACATGTTGTTAAGAGGAAATTCAAATATTTGAATGGCACTTTAGATTATGGCTTTTGGTATCCTAGGAATACTAATTTTACACAAAGTGCTTACATAGATGTGGATTGGGTAGGTTGTATTAATGACAGAAAAAGTACAAGTGGCGGTGCATTCTTTCTTGGTTGCAGATTAGTGTCATGGTTAAGCAAAAAACAAGATTCAGTTTCCTTATCCACTATAGAGGCTGAGTATATTGTTGCAGTATCTTGTTGTACAAAATTTTTGTGGATGAGAAAGACATAGGAGGATATTAGAGTAATGTATGATGATCCCATTTCTATCTTCTCTAATAATACAAGTGTGATTAACATTTCAAAGAATCTAATGATGCACTCAAAGACAAAGAATATATCAATAAAGTATCACTTTTTGAGAGAGAAGGTCATGGAGAATGAAGTAAAGCTTGAATATGTATCTATGAAGGATCAAATTGTTGACATATTTACTAAGGCTCTTCCCAAAGATACTTTTGAGTATCTCTGGGAGAAATTAGGGGTCATTTCCCCTCCTTTCTTGAACTAGATGTATATGGAGATGCATCAGTCCAATGGATCTATGGATCTATCTTTCTTTTGTACTGATGTTTGGTGGATACCTCTCAGGGGGAGCATGTAGTGTCATGTGTTGTCATTGTGTAATCATTTAAATGTACTCCTAAGGGGGAGTATTAAGTACTGGTAATGTCAAAGGAGGAAGACAATGCCAAATATATTTTTCCTTTGCCATTGATGCCAAAGGGGGAGAAGTATCATGTGAAAAATAATGAGGAGAAATGTAGCATTCTAGAGTTTGATGGTTTAGAGCTGTTGTGTTGTCTTTGATGGTTTTTCACATCATGTGTTTCCATCAACGACAAAGGGGGAGATTGTTGCAAGTATGAAGGTGTTGTCATTGATGTCAACTGGTTAACTGGTTGTCAACTAGTTGTTGTCATTGATGTCATGAAAGTTGGTTATTGGTTGTATATGTCGAAGATATTGAGAAAATTATAGTAAAGAAAGTTTGCAGGTATTCATTGTTTGCTTTGAGTTTTTCTTAGGGATGTGTTCCTATGCTTGTGTGATTCAAATATATTGATCATGATTATTGATGGTGCTATATCTAGAATTTGGTCCTTTGGATCATTGTATAGAGCCAAATATTTTTACCAGTATATGTACTATGCTTTTTTGTGTATCTAGCTGTGGTCTGGGAGAAATGTAGTTGCTTCAGATTTATATGAATTTTGGTTTCAGGACTACAGTTATGAGAGTAAGATGATATGATCATGTTCAAGTTAATTTTATTATCTAGAGAGATTGGATCAAGTTAAGGTTGCATGTGCTTAATTGTTCTATGTTTTTTACACGGGTGTTGGTTGACCTTGTGTTAAGCACTACTTACGAAGTTCATGAAGCATGGCAAAGCATGTTGGGACTTATTTAGGTCCTCATTAAGTATGTGTTTGGGCCGCCTTCATTCTAATTCCACCGTAGAACGCTTTGGTGTTGAACTAATTTGAATTTGTAAATACAAATGATGTATGGCCAACCTTGGATGAGTTTCAAGGTTGAAGAAGGTATAAGTACAAGTTGAGATGTTTGTGAAAGATGAATTCAAGCAAGATAGATGTGAGATAGATGCAAAATAGTGTGTGTGTGATGTGAGTTAGAGTATATAAGTGTGAATTTCCTATTAGGGTTCCAAAGGCAATGATCTGAAGGCATCTGACATCTTTTGTGTGTGTTTGCAAGTGAGCAAGCGAATTGTGGTAGAAATCTCGATTTCATTGAGATAGTTTTCTCTCTATAACTATTCTCTTCTATCATCTTTGTAATTTTGTGGCAATGACCCCTCTGGGTGGTTAACCCTTATTAGACAGTGAGTCCCATTCCAGATAGTAAGTCTTGTTTTAGTAGTGAGCCTCTGTATTCAGTTTTGATATTCTCTATATTGTGAGCTAATCCTCACTGTGGTTTTTCCCTTATTGGGTTTTCCACATAAATCTAGTGTTATTGTGTGTATGATTTTACTTCTTTCAATTTCTTCTTTTACGCCTATTGATTAATCACATTAGCAGAGTAAAGGATTTGTGAATGATAATTGGTCTAACTTCTGGTGGAAGTTTTAAAGGTTAAAATTGCTACAACTGATTCACCCCCACTCTCAGTTGTCTTGTTCAACACAAAGAGGGTGGGAGACATAGAGAGGGGGATAGATAGAGAGACATATAGATGGAGATATTTATATATCTATCTTTTCTCTATATCTATATTATCTATTTCTCCCTCTCCATCTCTTCTTGTCTTGATCTCTCCCTCTCCCTCTCTATCCTCCCCCCTCTCTCCATCCCTCTCAATCTCTCTCTATATATCCCTTTATCTCTATATCTCTATCCCTCCCTCTCTCCCTTTCTTTATGTCTTTATCTCTCTCTCTCTCTCTCTCTCTCTCTCTCTCTCTCTCTCTCTCTCTCTCTCTCACTCTATCTATTAAAATTTAAATTTTGAAAAAGGGAGTAAAAATTAGTATATTATATTCAATAGCAAGTTTCAAATGGTTTAGAACCCTTTACAATGAGTTACAAGTGAGCATATGTAGGCAAATTTGGATGTGGAAGACAAAAATTCATCTCTCTAAAACTTTAAAAAAAAATTAAATTGGAATGTGAAGATTCACTTTGACTTGTCCTTCATATTATTCCTTCATTACATCCTACTCAAAATCTGACTTGTAAATGCATGTCATAGTGATGCACACACTTCCCAAGAATCTTGCACACATTCTATAAGACCATATCCTAAAAATATGCCTTAAAAATGCCATCTTGTACCAACTTGAAAAGTACCATGTCAAGCCCATCTCCACTTGCACTAACCTAGTCCTAATTGATCTATTTTTTTAGTAATTTATGTTCCTCATACATATTCTTCATTAAATACTAAATTTCCCCATCACTTTAGTAATTCATATTGTGTGAACCCCAACCTTGGTATCTGCAAAACAAGGAGAATAAACACCTCAAGTTAAATATTGCAAGCCAAAACAAGGATTCCCCATGAAATCCATTTACAAATTCAAAATAGGAAAGAAAACAATGAAGAACACAATATAAATGACAAAACTAGATTGAATCCTAATTTAAATGTGAAAACTCATGATCCCATGGGGGAATTGGTGCCAATTTGATGTGAAAATTGGCCCTTTCTCAATTCCTAAGATGCAAGCTTCAAATGTTGAAGAGATTGATCCACTTTGTTGGTGAAGAATGAAGACTCCAAGCCAAAAAACTACAAAACCTAGCTATGACTCAAGGATAATGGATGAAATTCAAGAGATATTTGAGCATGGTAACTTTGCTTGGATTGTGGATGATCAAATGAGGATATGATCTCCTTATTTATAGAATTCTAAGATGGATGAATGTCCAAATTTGAGCAATGTGGGACTAACATTCATCCAATGATATGATGCCACTTGTCAAGATATGAATGGATGAAGGATGACACATTTTGATCCATGTGCAAGTTTGAAATTTGAATTTGATGAGATGACATGTTTAGGGGGGATGAAAGATGAGTTAAATGCCAAGTGGGAGACATGTAAGAGACAATGTAAGAGCTTTAAATTCCTTGTTGGATGGACAAGTCATTTTGGGGGGAGATTTCAAATTTGAGGAATATTCCCACTTGGATGTCCTTTTAATGAAAATAGGTGATTTATAAAACAATTAAATTGATTTTCATGTGCAAGTTACAAAATCTAAAGGATTTGAGTGATTAGGATTAAATTAATTGAGATTTGATTAATTTAAGGGGAGATTTAGCTGATTTGACTATTTGATTTAGATTTTAGGATTGAAATAAATCAAAAAGAGATGAAAATGATTAAGACTTAGTTAAATAAATATTTTGATTTATTTAACCAAAAGGGGTGATGTTAGATTAAATTAGATAAATGTTTAATTTATTTAATTTAATTAGATGAACTTTAGAAATTTAATCAAATAATATGGATTATTTAATTAAATAAAGATAGGAAGATGAAATGACCTAGCTAATTACACAGAGACAATGATTTAATTAAATCGAGGGATTTATTTAATTAAAAGGGGAATTATGATGACTTTAATCAAATAAGGCTATTTGATTAAATAGTTAGATAGAGGGATAATTCAGGGATGAAGCGATGTTAGGAGATCATGATCGAGTGTATGTACATTTTGTGTCTACATTTTGCCCCTCTTTGAAGCGATGCACTTGTTGCGTTGGTTCAAAGAATAACCTTGCCATGATCAAAAGTAAAAAATTCTCTAATTTTTTTGGATGCCCCATTGCTGCCCCAGCGAATAAAGAATTACGTTGGTATACTGCCCCCTCGAGAGATCGAGCGAAGAGGTTTGATTTGAGGGTCGATCTCTCGACAAAGAGGTTTAAGATCAATTCAACTCGAAAGTTTGATGTAGACAAATTTGATGATGTAGACAGTCATGAGCCACGGCTAGCCTCATGCCTATTTTGATATATTACACCCACTTGATCCTGATTTATACCATGATAGTTACATTATTGATGATATAAATGAGATGATTATGATGTTTATATGTAATGGATGATATGATGATGCATGGATGATTATGAAAATAGATGATAAATGTATGGATTATGAGATGCTTAGAATAACCAATTTATATTATTCAATGATGAAATGCAATGCATGGGAGATGATCAATGTTTCTTATATGATATGATATGATATGCAAATGGTTTTTGGATGCAGGATGGATGCATTAATGATGATTTATGATTAACTGTCATGGTACCATGTTAGCGTGAAAAGCAAGAGATAGAAGAAAATAAGAGATTCCAACAAGACATGAGATGATAATGATGATGATGATGATGATTTCTTGCCAAGGAGTTGGGATTTTCAAAGGGCCAATTACCTTATGTTTGATAACACACATAGGCACGACGCATCAGGGTATAAAGAACCAAGATGGCGTTGCACCTAGTGTGATGGACTTTGACTCAACAAACAGATAGGAGTATTCTTGTTCACACCTGACATACAGAAACCTTGCTAGGACGTACCTAACAAGCAAGTATTCACCAAGGTTATATTGCAAGAACGTCAAGGTGATATCCAAAATGATGCCCATTGTTGGAATGATATATCCTAGGACATGCATTGTATAGGATGATGATGGGTTGATAAGTTGATTGATAGGCTTTTGATATAAAGTTGATTGACATGTTTGAAAATGATCAAAACTTTGATTTTTGTTTTAAAGATTTGTTGTTTGCTTTTGATTTTACGATTGAAGCTTGCTTTTGCTGATTGTTGTGATTGTTTCTGTTTGTGTTGCCAAAGGATGAAGGTGACGATCAGTTTATTATGGATGATTGATTATTGCGGGTGCAAGCGAGATGAGACAGATGAATTTTTTTCAAATATTTGGATGTTTTTGACATTTTGAAATATTTTCAGGTTGTTTTTGATATTTTCAAGATTTTTCAAGATTTTGGATTTTTCGAATGTTTTTGGATTTTGTGTTTTTTTTAATGTTTTTGGATTTTAATGTCTTAGGGGCTGATCAAGGATTATCCTTTCCTACATTTAAGCTCAGAGACAACATAGTTCGGATTCCAATGTTTTTGATGTTTTTCTAACTTTTTGAGTGTTTTTGGATTTTTGATATGTTTTGGTGTTTTTGGATTTTCTAATTTTCTAATGTTTTTGGATTTTCGCATGATTTTGACGATTTGGATATGGAAATGTGATGTTATTAGTTCTCTTTTTGGGATTTTTTTGAAGGCCAAGCTAAGGATTGATTGATCAGGATTGATGATGATAACATTGTTGAGGATGCACAATAATGCAAGGATTGATTGATCAGGATTGATGATGATAACATTGTTGATGATACACAACAATGCAAGGATAGTGTTTAGCAACACAAGGATTGGGAAGAATATCCCAAGATTATGGGTTGATTGGATTCGATTGATCAGGATTGTTGAAGCTTGGTTTGGAACAAAAGTTGTTTGAATGATTTGATGTGATGTTTGAAGTGTAAATTAGATGCGACTGATATCAATTGATTGATGTTCAATGAAAGATGAAGCTTGATATGGAATTTATGCTCGTCAAAATGTGCCATGGGTTAGTGATTTGGATTTTGGATCACCAATGCTTTGATCAATTTGATTTTGTGTTTTCCAATTTTTGAATCACCATATAAGTTGGAGGATATAGATCAAGATTTATTTCTTGAAGCAAGATGTATATATCTGCCCCCAGTGTCTAGCAATGTATGGAATGTTATGGGTGGATTCTTGGATAGGTGTATGGATGGATGGATATGGATTATCTTGTGATAAGATAAGGTGTTCAGATAAAAAATGCTCATTTGGATAATGCTTCATGGCTCAGATAATGTTGGGTAGGATAGGATCAATGAAAATGACCCATGTCAAGATTTTTACTATAAGCAGGCATAAAGTGTGCACCAAAATTTTACCAAGATCAAGATAACTCAGACTATGTATGCAGATGGATGAAAATGTATTGGATAAATGGTTCATGGATGAATGGATTTATTATGGATGAGATGGATGGAATGCTAGATTTATTATGGATGGGATAAGATGGGATGCTTTCACCTGACATGGCGCACGTAGATGCTCGATTCTACACATGATGCTTGTTTACCAAGTTTTCATCATGGTCTTGCCCAAAGCACCGCTCATGCGGTTTTCACTAGAAGATGATTTTTTTCTTTACTGTTTTCAATCCTTTTTCTGATTTTTGTTTTTTCGAAAGATTTTAAGCTCATGCTGAATCACAAGGTGTTGTTGATGTAGATGCCCCTATCATAATGTGTCGTCGATATCTTGCCTGAAGGAGTTGCTTTGCTAAGATACGTGCACTTGAATGCAACTTTTGGGATTCTTTATCTGCTTCATCGATACCGGAGTTAACTTTATCTTTGTGCACACATAGCGATAGAGTGCCATCTAAATCCTTATGATGAAGGGTTGTTGCTAATACATGGTCAATGTTAGAATTGGATATCATGCGTGAAGGCATGGATAGAGTGTGTTTAGGGGTAAGAGATGGATTGGTTGACAGTTTGGAACCTTTGACTCTCCAAACTTGGGAAGATGAGCAATGATGGGTGGATACGAAAGTGTGCATGGAATTAGGACCAACTGCTTGATACACTTTGTACATCGCTTGGAAAGCTTGCTTTTTCTTTTGTGGACATCTTTGATGGATACTTTTCCCTTTTTTATTTTGCCACATAGTTTCTTTGACTATGCCACATAGTTTCTTTGACTAATGGAGTTCGATAGGGATAATATTTCTTTGTATTCTTTGGTATCCATGATATGTATTTGATTTGTCCATTATGCTTCTCAGCTTCTCTTTCTTTGATAATGTTCTTCGTACTTTGATTCAATTCTTTCTTTTGACATTGGTCCCAATTCGTGGATGGGGTGATGGGTGGATGAAGATTCATGATGTGACTAGTTGTAGTATTGGCATCAGTTTCATCATAAGGACTCTTCATGCTCCCTATGTTTACATTTTCACGAGATGAAGTTGCCCCCAGTATGGTGGAAGTAGTACCTTCATGCTTTGATTCTTCCCGTTCTGAGATGTCTTGTTCCGTAAACATGCTCTGACAAATGACCACTATAGATGACATTGTTTCAATTTGCCGCTCCGCTAACTCTGGATTATACTGTTTTGTCTAACTTGCTTCCTTGAGTGGATAATGTTCGATATCTTTATTCATGATGTCCTTAGTTTGTATTTGGGATATATCTGATATTGTTGTTGAAAACTCTATTTGATTGTAGGAATCAATAACCTACTCTTTTTGTGTAACAATGTCATGAATAAAGGGATCTTGTTTTGAATAACGGTCATCTATGTGTCCATCCAAATAAAGCATCTCATGGGTAGATGGAGTAGTATGGATATGATCAGCCTGCATAGATAGGAGAGTGTCCATTAGATTATTGTAGTATTTTGAAGATACAAATTCTTGATCTTGAATGATTTCGAAGTTGCTTTCGACATGCTTTGGATCAAGTTCTTGACATGGATCAATTTCAAAGGATGGATTGCCTATAAGGGGTTATTGGATGTCATCATTAGACATGGTAAGTGGTTCAATATCCTCAAGTGTCGAGTTTAGGGTTCCTTAAATATTTATAACCATGAGGTCAAAGGGGGTCAACATGTCTTGGAAGGGACCATTGCTAGACCTTGGTGAAAGATTTTGATCATTCTTTGGAATAAATTCTTGAGACATTTCCTCTAACTCATAAGGCGGTGTAGAGAAATTTTTGTCATGATCATTTACCGATGGATCGTTCATTATGTTAATAGGATCAAACAATCCTAACACTCCTTGAAATAGATCACTAAAAAGTGGCTCTTGATGTATGGTGAGTTGGTCGTTGGATGAGGTGGAAACATCTTCAAGGTGCTCATTGATGGATAGGTTTTGAACATTGTTTTCAACAATCGTGGTGGAGAGATTGTGAATGTCTTCAACCATTGGGTCAAGTGATGTTGACATTTCTTGAATTGGATCATTGTTGGGTATCGTTGGTGGATTTTCATCACGATTGAAAAGTGACTCTTGACCTATGTTGATTTGATCTTCAGATGAGATAGAAAAATCTCCAATGTGTTCTTTGATGGATAGATCTTGATTAATGCTTTCAACAATTGTGGTGGGGAGATTGTCAATGCTATCACCAGTGGCTGAATGTTCATTGGTATCCCCAATAATTATCATTTTTCGTGCTTGTGCTTGTGTTTGTTGGGTAGCTTGAGAGGCTCGGGTAGCTTGGGTAGCTTGAGCAGCTTGTGGAGCCACCTGATATTGTTGAAGCACTTGTTGGTAGGCTTGATGTGCTTTTAGTGCGATGTTACAATATTGACTTATTGCACTTGGTTTTGGTGGTAGTGGTGGTGTATTTGGAATCACGTTGGATGTAGTGAAGAGTGGTTGAGATACACTTGGATCGATCATGGTAGTGAGGGGTTGAGATATGATGGGTGTGATAGGGGTGGTTGGAGTGATCGATACCATCATTTGATTAAATACCATCTATTGGTGCGATGTCGATGGTATATTCAAAGGATTTGATGTGATGGATTGATTGGTGTTAGGTGGATTGTTTTGGATGGAGTGATTGGTGCTAAGTAAAGGGGGAAGCCCTAAACCAAGGAATGATGTTGATATGGGTAATGGTGGTGGAGATGTCTCTTGGTGCAATGACTCAACTATTTTGGTAAGTGCAGCAATTTGATCTCGCCAGATTTGATCTTGATTTTGATCTTGACTCCCTTGATATAGTTGATTTGGTTTTTGTTCATCGGATTTGGGATGCATACTTATGATTTTTGAATGGGATCATGGACAAATTGATTTTGGACATTGTTCTGATTTGGCATGATAGGTTGAAATTGAACATTGTTGATGTTGGGAATCACATTGCCTTGTTTTGGAGTCGTTAACATCTTGTTTGGATTTTGAACAATATTCATATGGTTTGCAAACATATTTATCCCAAAGTTTTCCAGATTCATGTTTTGAAAATTTGTACTTGTTACATTCTTGTTGTTCATTTGAAGGCTCATGCATTGATTGTTTAGTTGAAAGACTTGTAGGTTTGGATTTAGATCTACCATTAGGAAGTGTGTTCCAATCTTTGATTTGGGCATACTCACACTTGTTGTGCCATTGACATTTGTAGAAGGCAATGATCCCATGTATGGATTGTATAAGTGTGAGTGTTGATAATCAATCGGCATTGTAAGGCTTTGAAAGTTCAATTGATTTGGATTACTCATGATGTATGGATCAAGTTTGTATTCCATGTTCCTCTTGTGTTTTGACCTTGTTTTAAAAGTGACCTCTAAGGTGTTTAGGACTAATGATGAGATGAAGGATGAAAAGGGGTGAATGATATGAGTGTTGAGCGTTTAGGGACTTTGTATCAATGCTAGACTTAGGGCTTGATTTTGATTGTTTGAGTTGGATAATGAACTTGTAAACCCTAAGATGTTAGATGTGATCTTAGGATGAACTTGTTCAAAGGATTGCTAATTCAATTAAATGTATGAAAAAGGATGCATTCCTGGATACACATAACTAAACAAGGTGATTTTGATTTTGATGATTTACCCAAGTCTAGAATGATGTTTCCAAAGCTCTAAAGTTGCTTGTGGGATGGAATGATAAATTTTTGAAATGGATGAAGTGTTTGATTTTGATCCTAAATGAACCTAAGAAGGATTTTTTTACAAGGCCAAGGTTTTGAAGAACATGCTTTTCCCTTCAAACCAAAAGATAAATGTTTGCTCAAAAGACCATAAGACAAAAGATGCGCAATCACATGTGTGGGGTTCAATTGATTTCATCTTGATTAGTGAATTGCTTTTACCACAAACACTTTCCTGATTAGATTTTCAAACTAAACGTCCAATGTCCTAACTTCTTTTCATCCCACAAAGTGCTATGTGGAATTCAAGGAAATCAAGGCAATCGTTACCTAATGTTGACCTTGGTAGAAGAAAATTAAGATGTCAACCCAATTACTTAGGAACCTCTAAGGACATAATACCTAGGGTAAGCAATAGTTCTTGGGTTTTGTCAAAGGTATTTGCTCTAATTAAGGGGTTTGAAATTTTGATGATGATGTTAAGTGTTTTCTTTCAATATGTTTTCGATCAAGCAATGCATTTTGTAACCCAAGAATAAGTACAATCCTATGGATGTGTAAGACAATATTTGTTGGATTCCCAATTGGACAAGTCTAGCTATGCTTATTTCTAGCAAATGGTTAGATGCTTGACCCCACTGGCTCCCCTCCACGACTCATTAACGTCAATCGGGGCAGCCAAGCACCAACACCCATGAAACTCCCATGGCATGTTTTCCATTTCTACTAGAAGATCGTAAAAGTGTGGGGCGGCTTCAGAACGATCATTCTTGCACCAACAAATAGATTAAAGGGTTTTGGAAAATTCTAGCACATGGGTTTTAGTAAGGACTTTCCGTTCGTGGAGATTGACCCATACGACAAGAGTCCCCTTTTGGATCCATCTTGTCAGAATCAACCGCGTGATATTGGCATTTTTTCCAATATCCACATTTATATCCCAGCTAGAAATACTCTTGGCTTTAGACTGTTACCGGTTGAGTTGTTCCCTTGGGTGAGTACTTTTTCCCCAAGGCAGGCCCTCTAGGATAAACAAAAGCGAATAAAGAACAATATTCATAACTCGATCAATCTTTGTCGGCAACAAAGAGAGAGAACGTACGCAATAATGCCCCCACTCACACTCGCACAAGATTTTGTTCAATTTCTTAAACCCAAAAATGAAGTGTGGAGGTGATTGCTTTATCTCAACCTAAAATCACAAAAAAGGCCTTTTAATTCTCAAGATCGCTATAAAGCGCGAGAGAAGCGCATACATCCTTTTCCAATGATGTTAGTTTAAGTAAAAAATCACAAAACAAAGTAGCACATGTTCATTTTAAGACCCGCAAAGCAATAATGACTTCTTTTTAAGCACCAAATGAAGTGTGAAGATTTGTCTTGTTCAATTGTTAATCCTCAAACCAAATCTAGTAAGTTTGTGCTAAAGTTCATTTTAGCCCTTTGTAGCAAGAAATTGAAATGTTCTTTTTAGAGCCCAAATGAAATTTAGTTAGTCCTAAAAGCTTGTAGATAGCAAAGCCTTAAAAATGAGATTATAATTGCTCCCAAAGTGTTAAAAAACACTTGTTACAATCATTAAATGAGGAGGTTATGAAACTTGAGAATTCTGCGACAAGGTTATGAAACTTGAAAATTCTGCGGCATAGGTTCTAAAACTTGGGAAACCCGCGACAAGGTTATAAAACTTCAAAATTTTGTGACATAGGTTCTAAAATTTGAAAATTTCGCGACAAGGTTATAAAACTTGAAAATTTCGAGACATAGGTTCCAAAACTTGAAAATTCCGCGACATAGGTTCTAAAACTTGAAAATTCCGCGACATAGGTTCTAAAACTTGAAAATTTCACGACAAGGTTCTAAAACTTGAAATTTTTGAAACATAGGTTCTAAAACTTGAAAATTTCGCGACATAGTTCTAAAACTTGAAAATTTCACGACATAGGTTATAAAACTTGAAAATTCTGCGACATAGGTTATAAAACTTGGAAAAGCCACGACATCTAAGTTCTAAAATTTGAAAAATCCACAACATAGGTTATAAAACTTGGAAAAGCCGTGACATCTAAGTTTCTAGCTTTTTAGAAAATAAAAAATTTGTATAGAGAGTTAAAATGCATCTATTCCAACATTATGCTCTAGCTATAAAATAAAAAACTTCATATCTTTCACAAATCAGCTCTGTTTTGCTTGAAATTTGGACAGCAAGAGGGTTGAGTCCTTTTGAGCAAAACCCAGAATTATTTTAAATTCCAGCACTCTGAAACTTTGAAAATTTTCAAGTTCAAAAGCCCTCCTTCTAGTGCCAATATGTGAACCAAGATCCCTCTAAAACTTGCAAAACACAAAACACAAGAGATAAACACATTATAAGATTGAAATGCAAGTTAGAATCTAGGTTCCTCAAGAAATCCATTTATCAATGCTCAATTATCAATATGTCTAGTATCTCATAGTAAAAATAATGAAGCATCAAGTTCATTTAAATAAAAAATAATAATTAACTAAATTGAATAATATTAGTCAACTATAAGTAATCAAATTGATTAAATTATTCTAAATGAATTCTTCTAGCCAAATTTAATAGCTTAAATTTTATCTAACTCATTTGATTGCGTAGAGAAGGGAAAAACTACCACTTGGTCAAATATCCTTTTATTTTGTTGTCTTTATGATAGTTAAAAAATATAAAATTCTTTCTCATTAGATATAACATGATTTCAACTCAAGAAATTCATTGAAGTTGAACCGCATAAATTTATGACCATTCAATATATAGACATATCACACTAGGAATTTTCTATGCATATAGAGTTCCATTAAGTTTTCACTATAACCTCATACTCATGGGATCCATTTATAAATATCAAAAAAGTATAATAAAAAAAAAGAAGATAATTGATATCAAAATATATTATAGATAAGGTACATTTATTCACAATGCTCACACCCTTCAAGACATATGTCCACCAAGCAAATTTTTTGGCATATGTGATCTACATATGTATTATTAAATATCCTATTTGTATTCCCAACTTCATATACACCCTACCTATGACATTCCAAGACTAGATCAATCATTGAGATTTCATATTTAGAGAATACCACACTCTCTATAAATTTCATATATAAAGCAAGTATAAACTCAAAGGTACCCCCAAAAAATATGTTTAGTTTGCATGCATTTCTTGAGATTCAACATTTATCAAACCACATCACACTTTGTACAAATCTAGGATTTGAGTAGGCAACATAAAACCAAGACTTTGAACATATTTATCTCTCCCATTCTTAGAATTGTTGATCAATACTCACCTCAAAGCATCTAAATAAACAAGATTTCATCTAATGTTTGTTTATGGGCTCACAATCTCTATTTTTATCTCACATAATCGCTTATTTTCCTTTAATATTAGCTCTAGAAGCACAAATCCAAAATTAAAATAGTAGGTTTTTGTGTCTCTAGTTCATGGGTAAAATATCTTGGAGCCCCCTTGTACCCTTGACATGTTTAGTTATTGCACTTTTTTGAGATTTTGTCATTCCAAAGTTGACAATTTCGACCCTAAAATTACTATTAAGAAGAATTTTACTACTTTACAAATCCTTGTGGAAAATAATTTAATATGGTTTACTCTTACATGTGCCTCTTTCTAACCCATATGCATTTATAATGAGTGCCCTTTCCTTGCTATAGTGTATAATTGAATCCAACATAGATATCCTCACTAATATAGTTACACGAGATGCCTTAATTATGACCCCTTATTGAGCTATGGAAATCCCTATCAAAACATAAACATTGAGAATTGTTGGAGGTCAAACTTTATGATTAAAATGAAATTCCTCAAGGAGAATGAGCATTTTGAGAGCCCACTCAAAAATGTTATTTGATTTAATATTTTGGTTAGCTCACAAGACAACATGATTTAAAAAATTCCTTTATTGAGCATGTGATTACCAAGATGACTTATATTCTTGTACCTTTGTCAATATGATTCTAAACTACTCATTATTGTTGAGTGGTGTAAACCATAATTAAAATGTTTTTCCTAAGCTTTCAATAATGTCTAACCTACTTTTATACTTTTAGGCAAGACTGTGAACATAATATTAAGATTTAATCCATGATCTATTTGTTGACCACCATGAACATGATGTATGCAATGTCACAAGCACACAACACTATCAAGACGATTTAAAATCATTCCTATCCAATAAAATCTACCCAAGTACTAATAACTTGCATGATTTTGCCTTAGATACCTCACATCTAATATTGGAATAAAATACTTGAGTGAATCGAATTGTCCATAGCTCAATTCCAATAATCCCATTTTGGCACATGCTGACAAATATGCAATGTTTGGGTTGGACACTAATCATTTTACCCATGTCTTTTGTAGGATGAGTTTCTTTCTTTTCATTCTTTATAGATGCAGATACAAGTATGTTAAACATCTTTTGTGGAATTTCTTCCTGAGAGAGACCATAGACATGGCATCCCCCTTTATTTGCAATCAGATCCAAACCATCCTCACATTAACTCTATTTTCAATTTATGAAGCTGACCAAACAATCATGAAACAACTTTAACTTTTGATTTTTCATTTGACTTGAACCCATTTCTTTTGGAGCAAGATGGAAGAGAATAGTCAAATTTTACAGCAGGTGAAGAAGGCTTATTTATGCCTTAGTCTTTTTGAGGCATTATAAAAGTTCACGCGCTATGTCTATGGTTCCATATTTTGGATAGATGTCACCCATTTCGCTACAGGTATGAAGGACATTGGCAAAGGCTGTGGAACTTTACTTCAACTTGCCAATCATATTGTCTTAAACATTTCTAAAAACCTTTTCTTTGGATCTATTTTATAGATACACAGTGTCATTGCATCATGAGATCACATTTCTCTGAGTAATTATGGGTAAATTTCTTTGGGCTCCGACGCTGAGGAAAAATTGCACGAAGTGAAACTTGCATTGTAGGTGTAAACTACAGTTTGCAACTTTGGTTTCAGAGTTTGGGTTCGGTTTGTTAACTTAGAATTTATTTTATTTAATGTAAACAAAGAAGTTTGAAGTCTAGTTTGTCAATTGCATTCCAAAATTTACACTTAAAATATAGTGATAACAGATTTTCACAATCGAGGAAGATTATTGCTAAATATTTCTGGATTAGATTGTGTCAGAATTTTTTGCAACGTAAATGCGGATGCAAAAAATTTTGACACAATCTAATCCAGAAATATTTAGCAATAACTTAAAATATATTTTACAGGTGAAGTTTAAGTTTATCATTTGCAACTTCAAGAAGTCCATCTTTTTCTTAATTTTCTTTTGCTTATGTTTTTAAACATTAAGCATATGACTTAGATAATTGTTTCCTTTTCGGTTTCTAATTTTTATGATTTTTTCCATTTTGGGTCACCTTTTTGTATGCTTCATCTCTCAACTAAGTTCCTAGTATGGTTTTAGAGTGTGATTCCATGTTACCCACTATTTTTTTTGCATTGGCTATACAATTTAATTTTGGTTTTAATATATGGCTCTAATTCATCAAAGTAGAGGAGTTCATATAGTTTTTTCAAATCACTTGTGGGAGGGTATCAATTCTATGATATATTTTAGTACATATTTTAACTATTGCAAGAATAATTATAAGTTTTCACATGGGTGATCATATAAAATTTGGGGAAAATTTTGGCCAAACAAGAAATTTTGAAATAAACACAACTATGTTATGTAAATTTTCACATAGAACACGTGTTATATAATGTGTGCACATTGTATTATTTTTAAGCCAAAAAATATATATCTATCTCTCTCTACCCATCTTTCTCTTTTTCCCTCTTCCATTATCTCTCTCCCTCTCCATATATTTATCCCCTTTTACTTCTCTCCTTATCCATATCTTTGTTTACCACATTCATACTCACTCTCCTATAGATATAGAGAGGGATATGCCATGATATAAAGAGGTAGAGAGATGGAGAGGGAGAGATAAAGAGAGGGAGAGGGAGAGATAGAGAGAGAGGGAGAGGGAGATATATATAGAGATAAATATAGGTATAGATAGGGAGAGGGAGAAGGAGAGAAAGAGGGAGATATAGATACACAGAGATGTAAAGAGGGAGAGAGTGAGATAAATAGAGGAATAAATATAGAGAGATATATAAAGAGATAGAGATGGAGAGGGGGAGAAAGATAGAGTGTGAGGGATGGAGGCATGGAGAGGGGGAGAGATAGAGAGAGAGGTTGAGAGAGGAAATAGAGAGGGGGAGGGAGATAGATATAGATAGAGAGAGGGGAGAGATACAAAGAGGGAGGGAAAAATAAAGAAGGGAATAAATAGACAGATAGATAAACAGATAGATGGGGGTATAGAGTGAGAGAGAGAGAGATACAAAGAGGGTGGCAGGCATAGAGAGGGGGATAGATAGAGAGACATATAGATGGACATATCTATATATCCCTCTTCTCTCTATATCTATATTTATTTATTTCTCCCTCTCTATTCCCCCCTCTATCTATCCCTCTCAATCTCTATATATATCCCTCTATCTCTATATCTCTATCTCTCCCTCTCTCTCCCTCTCTTTATGTCTTCTCTCTCTCTATCTATTTAAATTTAAAACTTTGACAAATGAAATAAAAATTAGTATATTATATTTGAAATAGCAGTTTAAAATGGTTTAGAACCCTTTACAATGAGTTACGAGTGAGCATATATAAGCACATTTCAATGTAGAAGAAAATATTCATCTCTCCAAAACTTAAAAAAGATAAATTAAATTGGAATGTGAAGATTCACTTTGACTTGTCCTTCATATTATATTCCTTCATTACATCCTACTCAAAATTTGACTTGTAAATGCATGTCATAGTTGTGCACACACTTCCCAAGAATCTTGCACAATTGTTTAGGACTGGTGAAGTTGCACAGTGAATCCTCCTAGACGAAGATTTTTGGAAGCATTCCTAAATTATTGATGAAGGTTTCCAAGTCAAGTGCTTCTTGGTTTTTGAGATTTAATTTTTTTTACTTCTGTAGCTGTTGAGGCCAAACGGTTTGGCAGAGGTCTAAGTAGGAATGCTGAGGTGCTTATCCCTGTCCATTTTAATGATATTTCGAACTTTTGGTGAAAAATTATGGTCGGAGTCAATTTTCAACCTCTTGTAAACTGTCGTATTGCACTGTTTGATATAGTCCATATAATTGCTTCTTCCAATGATACTTTTGTCGAAATCCAAACATAGAAGGATATGATCTTGCACCAATATTACTTTGATGGCATAACATCCTTTGTCGAAGATCCTGTGCTGTTGTGTTAATCCTAATCTGTCAGCTAGTAAGGCTCTCCTGAGATCATTGTACCAGCAATATGCAAAATGGGGCACGTGTAACATCTAATATGGCATATTGATCAATCTGTATCGAGTAACTCGGGAATAGAGAGATATTTCTACCTTAAACGAAACACAAATAAAACCATATGGTGTCTGCGTGATTAATACAATGGCCTCGTATCCCACAAAGAAAGAAACGCTCCATATGAGACAGATGAGGCTGCGCATAAGAGGGGAAAAGGAATAGTTATAAAATAATAAATTTACACTTAAAATGGCAGAGAAGAATGGAAAGAAAACGATGATGCCAATGAAGGAGAAAAGACACGCTAAGGTAGTGAAAAGGTGAGGGGACGCACTAGTCTGGAAGAAGTCGAGGAGTAAATGCAGATTGGAGAAGGGTGGCGTATGGGGAAGAAGAGCAGCTGCAGCCCCAATAGAATATGCAAGTGGAAAGTTAATTGATGCATGGCCGCGCACATGAAGGTTGAAGTGAAATGTGCAAAGGCTGCATGTAGAGGAGGAAAGGAAGGTTGCGTTGGAGTGGACAGGGGCCACGTGAGGCAGAAAAAGGAGTAGAGAAATCACAATATTTGGGAAAAAGCAAGGAGCTGCTGTGCCCAAGAGTTGAGAGATTTTAATGCAAATTATAATGAGCGAGTTGTTAACTTATCTGTCATCCGGCAAATACGTGGCAGATTTGTTTTGTTGGCAAAATGTTACATGTGGCATTTGATGTGGCATGAAAAGTATAATGGCTTTTTGGACGTAGCACGGAATATATGCAATAGCATTTGTTTAAGTGAAAAATTGAAAAGGGTTTAATGATGTTGTCGGCAGTTTTTTGTGACCACCGTAAACTGACAAAGTCTAAATGCATTATTGATTTTTTGTCAGTCCTTTCGCCAAGTATTAACTCTGCATGGCGGACTCCAAATTTTGGTTAAATTTGTTTAAGGTTGTGGGTATCGTTTATTCTAGGCAAACGGTTTTTGTTGCGTTTTGTTTCTGGAAGTTGAATTCTTTCTGCAAATCAAACAGGAAGTAATTGGTTCAGTCAAGACATTTTTGGTGCGAAACAGGCAAGATGATTGATGGATTCATGCAGGTTCATTGTTTGTTTTTTATTTCAAATAAAGATTCAGGTTTTACACTTATCTTTCTCAGAAAGAATGAAAGGTTGCTTATATGTTTGTTTTTGCTCATGTATGAGGATCTGAGGCGTATGAAAGAGGGAAGAAACTTCCTAAGGCTGGACAGAGTCTTGTGTTTCAGGTATTAAGGCCGAACAGAGACTTGTGTTTCAGGTATGAGGTTCTTTGGGCAGAATCTTGGGCATAACAGGTATGAAGGTTTTACATTCTTAAAAAAGGGTCTCAAACCCGGAACATGGTTATGCAGTTTTTAGAAGTTTGAATAATCTTTTTGGGGTTTTTACCCAGGGTATTATATACAGTTTTCAAAAGGAAATATGTAAACGTTTTCAGTCAGTTACAAAGCATAAAGCCGTTATGGAAACTGTCTTCGAATATCTCTCAATCGAAGCTTAATGATTATCAGTTTTGTTTAAAACAGATTCGTAATCTGAAGCTTAATGATTATCAGTTTCATCTAAAACAGATTCGAAATCTGAAACTGTTTTTGAAGCATCTTTAAGAGAAAGTTTGTTGAACAGTTTCTAACTGGTTCAGTTAGAAATATGCAACTGTTCTGTTTCGAAGTTAATATATACACTTGTAATCTTTAGATGCATATATGTGTGTGTGTGAAAAACATATATATATATATATATATATATATATATATATATATATATATATATATATATATATATATATATATATATATATATATATATATGTATCTGAGGATAAGTGAGACTGAAAGTTTTAAATCATAAACTTGTGTACATGTGCGAGTGATATATGCACGTTTGTATATGTATATAAGTTGTGAGTTTTTCTGAGCAGTATTGACTGCCGATTGTAAAAGGTTGGAATGAATAGAAGTTACAGGTTCATGGAGTGGTTTTTCTCCCTATGACAAAATCATGAGATTTTGGAGGGTTTTCCACTCGGCACAAATTTGGTGTTTCTTCATGGTTGTGAGTTTCATTTCTTTATGCTCATGATGAATGATTATACTTCTCCTGCATAAATTGTGGATATTCTGTTATATGTTTCTTATTGCAAAATTTGTAAGGAATTTTTGAATAAAACAGTAAGGTTCTGATTCACCCCCCCTCTCAGAACCGTGTCACTTCCAACAAGTGGTATCAGAGCGTAGGATTCCCTTTAGGAATTGATCTCTGGTTATTGGAAGTTATGGCACATTCTGAAGGAGCTTTCCTTAATAGGGCACCTTTATTTGATGGAAATGATTATGTTTTCTGGAAAGTTAAAATGGAAGCATTTATACATTCTCTAGATGTAAGGATGTGGGATGTTGTAACAACAAAATACACTGTTCCAGCGTCAGTTCCTACTGATGCTGATGAGAAACTAAAATTTGAGTTAGATAAGAAGGCTAGATATGCACTTCTTTGTGGTCTTACTAGAGATGTCTTTGCCAAAGTCATTTATTGTAAATCTGCAAATGATATATGGGTAAAACTTGAAACTATTTATCAAGGAGATGACAAGGTTAAAGAATCTAAACTGATTACTCTTAAAACTTAGTTTGACAATCTGAAAATGAGTGAGGATGAAACCATTGCTGCATATTTCTTAAGAATTGAGGAAGTTGTGAATGCCAGGAAGGGTCTAGGTGAAGACATAGAAGAACATGATGTTGTTTCAAAGGTTATTAGATCAGTCCTACCTAAATTTGAAACAAAAATTTCTACATTAGAAGAAAAGAAAAGTTTTTCAAAAATGACCTTACATCAACTTCAGGGAACCCTAACTGCATATGAAATGAGAATTGGCAATCAAGCTAGTTCTTCATCAAAAGAATCAGCCTTTAAGGTTGAAAAGAATGATGAGAGTGATTCAGATCTAACTGATGCTTTAGAAGCATTATTGGTTAAAAGAATGGCAAAGAAATATAGAAGCAAACCTAAATGTTTCAGTTGTGGTCAATTAGGACATTTTGCTGCTAGATGTCCAAACATTGAACTTGATGATTGTGATGAGAAATCTGAGAAGTTTTCTAGAAAGAAGCCTTGGAATCAGAATAAAAGGTTTAAGGATTTCAAAAAGAAAAGTCTTTTTTCAAAAGAAGATCCAAATGAGGAATCCAGTGATGCAGATGAAGAAGGGGAAAAATTGTTTATGGCTGAAATAGTACATACTTCTAAATTTGAATCAAATGAGCCTGAATCCTCATCTGATTTAGAAATAGAAGTAGATCTTGAAGAAGAACTTCTAAAATCCCTGCAAGAAATTAAAAGGTTAAAAAAATCAGTTGCAAATCATGAGACTGAAAATCAAAAACTTCAAGATGAATTAATAAAGGCAAATTCAATTATAGAAAGTCAAAAACTCTTACTTGAAGAAAAGGATAAAAAACTGAATGTCTTGCAATGTTCATCTGAAGAATCTACTAATCAGAAAACAAAGTTGTTTTTCAATGGATATTGTTTCAACTGTAACATTTTTGGGCACAAAGCAATCTTCTGTAAAAATAGCACTAGTCAAGGCAAAAGAAAAGTTATTAGGTGCTTCAAATGTTTTTACTATGGTCACTTTGCAAATCAGTGTAAATTAAATCTGAGACCTAAACAAATATGGAAACAAGTAAAAACAAATGAAAAGTCCTTAATTGTTGAAACAGTCTTATTTGCTCAAAAATCTGCAACATGGGTGTTGGATAGTGGCTGTTCTCATCATATGACTGGGTGTAAGAACAAATTCAAAACCTTAGAAAACTTTGATGGAGGTTTTGTACGTTTTGGTGATAACTCAGGAGCTTATATAACAGGAAAAGGCTCAATAATCTTAAATAATGATACGCCAATACATGATGTGTACTTTGTTGAAGGGTTGAAACATAACCTTTTAAGTGTCAGTCAGATATGTGATAATGGATATTCTATCTCTTTCAATGCAAAAGAATGTCATATTAAAAATGGGAAAGATAGAGTCATTGCCAGTGGGTTAAGAACAAATGGTAATCTGTATAATCTGATAGATTCTACTATTCAAGAAACATCATTGGTCAATACCTGCTTTATGAGTCAAGTAGAAGAAAATTGGCTATGGCACAAAAGACTGGGACATTTGAACTTTGATAATCTTGCTAGAATCAGCAAGAACAAAAAGGTCAGGGGACTACCACAAATAACTAAACCTGCATCTGTTTGTGAAGAGTGTATAAAAGGTAAGCAAACAAGAGTTTCTTTTAAAACAAAAGAATATCTGTCAAATAGACCACTTGAACTAGTACACACTGATTTATGTGGTCCAACCAAAACTGCCTCTTTAAATGATGAAAAATATTTCATGCTGTTTATAGATGATTATTCAAGAATGGTTTGGGTAACATTTTTGAAACATAAATCAGAAGCCTTTGAACGTTTCAAAATTTTCAGGAAGATGGTGGAAAGAGAAACTGATTTAAAACTGAAATGCTTAAGATCAGATAGAGGAGGAGAGTTTACTTCTCAAGAATTTATTGAGTATTGTGAAAAACGAGGTATAAAAAGACAATACTCTACTGCTAGGACACCACAACAAAATGGAGTTGTAGAGAGAAAAAATAGAACTGTCAAGGAAATGGCCAGGACCATGTTAAATGAAGCAAAGCTGCCTGACAAATTCTGGAAAGAAGCTGTTCATACAGCTGTCTATATTTTAAATAGAGCTCAAATCAGAATTAGGACAGCTTATACACCATATGAATTATGGTATGGGAAAACAGCAAATGTTAAGAACTTTAAAATATTTGGTTGCAAATGTTTTATCAGAAAGAATGATGACTCTCTAGAAAACTTTAACTCAAGATCTGATGAAGGGATTTTTCTTGGGTACTCTACACATAGCAAAGCATATAAATGCTTTAATAAAAGGCTGAACAAAATTGTAGAAGCAATAAATGTTATGTTTGATGAAACATCTGTATGCAGTAATGGCAATGAAGAATATGAAAGTTTATCTTTTCAAGAATCAGAAAGTATTCATAATGAAAATTGTGAACAAGATAAAGTTGAAACTGATAATGAAGATGAACTTGCAGAAAAAATAGAATCAGAAAATTGTTCCAATTCTAAAATCACTAGTGATGGATCAAAGATAAAAACATCTTCTAGAATAATAGCTAAGAGACATCCTGAGTCTCAAGTTATTGGTGATATTGATAAAGGAATTTTAACTAGAAGAAAAGCCAAAATAGGAGAACAAGTAAATATTGCTGAACAATTTTGTTTGATAGCAGATTTTGAACCAAAGAATGTAACAGAAGCTCTATCAAATCCTAGTTGGCAAAATGCTATGCTAGATGAAATAAATCAGATAGAGAAAAACAAGACTTGGGAACTTGTTCCCAGACCTGATGGTAAAAATGTTATTGGTGGAAAATGGATATTCCGCAATAAACTAAATGAGGAAGGTGTAGTGATCAGAAATAAAGCCAGATTTGTTTGCAAAGGATATGCACAACAAGAAGGAGTTGATTTTGGTGAAACCTTTGCACCAGTTGCAAGGTTGGAGTCAATCAGAATCTTTCTTGCATATGCCACTCATAAAAATTTCACCGTCTACCAAATGGATGTCAAAACTGCTTTCCTAAATGGATATCTTGAGGAGGAAGTTTATATGGAACAGCCAGAAGGTTTCAAATCTTCTGACAAACCTGATTATGTTCTTCGTCTCAAAAAGGCCTTATATGGTTTAAAACAAGCTCCTCGAGCTTGGTATTCCAGATTAGATAAACATCTAATTGCAAATGGATTCATTAAAGGAAATGTGGACAGCACTTTGTATACAAAAATGGACAATGAAAATTTATTGGCTGTTGAAATATATGTTGATGATATTATTTTTGGTTCTACTAATGATCATTTAGCACAAACTTTTTCAGGAATCATGGAGTCAGAATTTGAAATGTCTATGTTAGGACCTTTGACATTTTTCTTGGGAATTCAAGTCTCTCAGCTTGAACATGGTTTGTTTATCTCTCAACTGAAATATGCTAAGGAAATGCTTAAAAGGTTTCAAATGGATACTTGTAATCCAGTTGGTACACCAATGGAAACTGGATGTAAGTTGATGAAAATTGATGAATCTCCTCTTGTTGATCAAAGAGAGTATCGATCTATGATAGGAAGTCTTTTATATCTTACTGCTTCTAGACCAGATATAATGCATTTTGTATGTCAAGTTGCTAGATATCAAGCAGCTCCTCGTCAATCTCATCTCAATGCTGTTCACCGTATCTTTAAATATTTACAAGGTACTTTGGATTATGGTTTGTGGTATCCAAAAAATGATGATTTTTCTCTCATTGGTTATACAGATGCTGATTGGGGTGGATGTAAAGATGATCAACGAAGTACTAGTGGTGCTGCATTTTTCTTAGGTGATCGGTTAGTTGCTTGGCACAGTAAAAAACAAGAATGTGTCACTATTTCTACTGCTGAGTCTGAAATTATTGCTGCAACAGCATGTTGTACTCAGTTAATTTGGATGTCTTATCAGCTTTCAGATTTGGGTATTCATGTTCAAAAACCTCTGAAAATCCTTTGTGACAATACCAGTGCTATTCAGATTTCTAAAAATCATGTTATGCATTCTAGAACTAAGCATGTTGCTATCAAGTTGCAGTTTATTCATGAACATGTGTCATCAAATGAGGTCATTCTTATTCATGTACCTTCTAAATTCCAAGTTGCTGATATTTTTACCAAAGCTCTTCCTAGAGAATTGTTTGAACAGTTCAGAATTCGATTGGGAGTCTTCTCTCAATCCATGCTGGAATAAGTTTTTTACTTTTCATATTCTATGTTAGATTTCTGCTTCTTTCACAGAAGAGTATTTCAAGCAGATGGTTAGATTTTTGATGCATAAATTTTGGGGGAGTAATTTGCACAGTTCATTTCAGTTTTGTGAATGGCACAGTTCAGTTTTGCACAGTTCATTTCAGTTTTGTGAATGGCACAGTTCAGTTGTGATTCTGATTTTTCAGTTTTGTGAATGGCACAGTTCAGTTGTGATTCTGATTTGGCACAGGTTTATACAGGTTCATACAGGTTCAGGTTCATACAGGTTCAGTTTGTTTTTGATCCTTTGGCACAGCAGTTTTGGTTTGTTCAGGTTTGGTTCTTGTATTTGGTTGCACTTGTTTTCATGGTAAAACATGGTAAATCTGCTTGGCATTTCAGTTCATTATCTTGTTTATAATCATCATGGTATTTCAGTTCATTTCATGAAATGGTGAAAAAAATTTGCATCAAAAATGGGGGAGATTGTTAACTTATCTGTCATCCGGCAAATACGTGGCAGATTTGTTTTGTTGGAAAAATGTTACATGTGGCATTTGATGTGGCATGAAAAGTATAATGGCTTTTTGGACGTAGCATGGAATATATGCAATAGCATTTGTTTAAGTGAAAAATTGAAAAGGGTTTAATGATGTTGTCGGCAGTTTTTTGTGACCACCGTAAACTGACAAAGTCTAAATGCATTATTGATTTTTTGTCAGTCCTTTCGCCAAGTATTAACTCTGCATGGCGGACTCCAAATTTTGGTTAAATTTGTTTAAGGTTGTGGGTATCGTTTATTCTGGGCAAACGGTTTTTGTTGCGTTTTGTTTCTGGAAGTTGAATTCTTTCTGCAAATCAAACAGGAAGTAATTGGTTCAGTCAAGACATTTTTGGTGCGAAACAGGCAAGATGATTGATGGATTCATGCAGGTTCATTGTTTGTTTTTTATTTCAAATAAAGATTCAGGTTTTACACTTATCTTTCTCAGAAAGAATGAAAGGTTGCTTATATGTTTGTTTTTGCTCATGTATGAGGATCTGAGGCGTATGAAAGAGGGAAGAAACTTCCTAAGGCTGGACAGAGTCTTGTGTTTCAGGTATTAAGGCCGAACAGAGACTTGTGTTTCAGGTATGAGGTTCTTTGGGCAGAATCTTGGGCATAACAGGTATGAAGGTTTTACATTCTTAAAAAAGGGTCTCAAACCCGGAACATGGTTATGCAGTTTTTAGAAGTTTGAATAATCTTTTTGGGGTTTTTACCCAGGGTATTATATACAGTTTTCAAAAGGAAATATGTAAACGTTTTCAGTCAGTTACAAAGCATAAAGCCGTTATGGAAACTGTCTTCGAATATCTCTCAATCGAAGCTTAATGATTATCAGTTTTGTTTAAAACAGATTCGTAATCTGAAGCTTAATGATTATCAGTTTCATCTAAAACAGATTCGAAATCTGAAACTGTTTTTGAAGCATCTTTAAGAGAAAGTTTGTTGAACAGTTTCTAACTGGTTCAGTTAGAAATATGCAACTGTTCTGTTTCGAAGTTAATATATACACTTGTAATCTTTAGATGCATATATGTGTGTGTGTGAAAAACATATATATATATATATATATATGTATCTGAGGATAAGTGAGACTGAAAGTTTTAAATCATAAACTTGTGTACATGTGCGAGTGATATATGCACGTTTGTATATGTATATAAGTTGTGAGTTTTTCTGAGCAGTATTGACTGCCGATTGTAAAAGGTTGGAATGAATAGAAGTTACAGGTTCATGGAGTGGTTTTTCTCCCTATGACAAAATCATGAGATTTTGGAGGGTTTTCCACTCGGCACAAATTTGGTGTTTCTTCATGGTTGTGAGTTTCATTTCTTTATGCTCATGATGAATGATTATACTTCTCCTGCATAAATTGTGAATATTCTGTTATATGTTTCTTATTGCAAAATTTGTAAGGAATTTTTGAATAAAACAGTAAGGTTCTGATTCACCCCCCCTCTCAGAACCGTGTCACTTCCAACACGAGTTGTGTAGACCAAGAGTAATATGTAAGCTTATGATATTGCTATGAGGATTCAACCATATAGTTTTTGAGTCAAATTCATTGTCCATGTTTCATGAGTAGTGGTTCACAAGAACCCATCTCTCATGATAATGAATGATCCACTTAGCACTCATTGCATCTGATGCTCACAGAGGTCACCCATCTATGGTTAAGCACGCTTAACCACAGATGGGTGACCTCCCGGGACGGCCCAGTGCTTCACCTCTGTGAGCATCACCTAGATGCAATGAGTGCTAAGTGGACCATTCATTATCATGAGAGATGGGTTCTTGTGAACCACTACTCATGAAACATGGGTCAATGAGTTTCACTCGAAAACTACATGATTGAATCCTGATAGTAATATCATAATTTGACACACTGTAAAATACCTCTTACTTATCAATATGTAAGCTGTCAAACAGTGGTAAGTAGGAGGGGTGCACTGGGTTAAGAGTTTTCAGCCAGTTAAATACTATATGGACAGCCAAAAGAAGCCGCCACGAGAAGAATGGGGAGGGCTGTGTAGAAACTAAGAGATGAAACTTGAAATTTCAGATTAAAATTTGACAAAGGCAGAGGAAATAAGCGTGGAAGAATTTTGAACAGAGAATCAAACGGTTAATGCAGATTGTAAAAGCACTGGTTCATGAATTGTAAAATTTGAATAAAAATTTTTGAATTATCTTTCACATTTGAATGTAAACTGGATGGTGTAAATTGATTTTGTGCAAATTGTAAATTTAAACTTAATTGACAAATGGAATTGTCAATTGAGTGAATGTGCGAAGTTATCAATTTGAATGGTCTGTCTGCGATTATGATTTTGTAGTTAATTTTGTTCATAAAATGAGAGGGTTTTTCTTCTCGCATGACTCATTCATATTCTTCATTAAATACTGAATTTCCCCATCACTTTAGTAATTCATATTATTTATCTATAGTTTTGATTCTCAATTATCAACATGTCTAGTATTTCATAGTATAAACCATGAAACATCAAGTTTATTTAAATAAATAATAATAATTAATTAAATTGAATAATATTAGTCAACTATAAGTAATCAAATTGATTAAATTATTCAAAATGAATTCTTCTAGTCAAAGTTAATAGTTTGAATTTTATCTAACTCATTTGATTGCGTAGAGAAGGAAAAAACTACCACATGGTCGTATATCCTCTTATATTGTTGTCTTTATGATAGTTAAAGAGTACAAAATTCTTTTGCATTAGATATAACATGAATTCAACTCAAGAAATTCATTGAAGTTGAACCACATAAATTTATGTCCATTCGGTACAAGATATATATCACACTTGGAATTTTCTATGCATATAGAGTTCCATTAAGTTTTCATAGGGCATACTCTTGGGATCCATTTATAAATATCAAAAAAATATAATTAAAAAATGAGGATATCCATATCAAAATATATTATAGACAAGGTACATTTATTCCCAATGTTCACACCCTTCAAGACATATGTCCACCAAGCAATTTTTTGACATATATGATCTACATATGTATTATTAAATATCCTATTTGTATTCCCAACTTCATATACACCCTTACCTATGACATTCCAAGACTAGATTAATCATTAAGATTTCATATTTAGAGAATACCACTCTCTATAAATTTCATATATGAAGCAAGTATAAACTCAAAGTCCCCCCCAAATAATATTTCTTTAGTTTGCATGCATTTCTTGAGATTCAACATTTATCAAACCACATTACACTTTCTACAAATCTAGGATTTGAGTAGGCAACATAAAACCAAGATGTTGAACATATTTATCTCTCTTATTCTTAGAATTGTTGATCAATAATCACCTCAAAGCATCTAAATAAGAAAGCTTTCATCTTGCGTTTGTTTATAGGCTCACAATCTCCATTTTTATCTCACATAATCACTTATTTTCCTAATATTAATTCTAGAAGCACAAATCCAAAACTAAAATAGTAGGTTTTTGTGTCACTAGTTCATGGGTAAAATATCTTGGAGCCCCCTTGTACCCTTGACATGTTTAGTTATTGTACTTTTTTGGGATTTTGTCATTTCAAAATTGACAATTTTGACCCTAAAATTACTGTTAAGAAGAATATTACTACTTACAAATCCTTGTGGAAAATAATGTAATATGGGTTACTTTAACATCTTGCCTCTTCTAACCTAAATGCATTCATAATGAGTAACCTTCCCTTGATATAGTGTATAATTGAACCCGATATAGATATCTTCACTAATATAATTATACGAGATGCTTTAATTATGATCCCTTGTTGAGCTATGAAAAGCTCTATCAAAACATAAACATTGAGAATTGTTGGAGGTCAAATTTTATGATTAGTATGAAATTCCTTAATGAGAATGAACATTTTGAAAGCCCACTCAAAAGAATTATCTTGATTTAATAATTTGATTAACATCTTTGTACATGAAATTCATAGCATCATTTTGATTTTTAAGCTTCTCATTCCTAAGCTTGAAATCAATAGACAACATGATTGAAAAAATTCCTTGAACATGTGATTATCAAAATGACTTGTATTCTTGTATCTTTGTCATTATGGTTCCAAACTACTCATTATTGATGCATGGTGTAAACAATGATGAGAAAGTTTTTCTTAAGCTTTCAATTATGTCTAACCTACTTTTATAGGTATAGACGAAGATTGTGAACATAATGTTTAGTTTTAATCCATGATATTTTTGTTGACTACCATGCACATGTTGTATGCAATGTCACAAGCACACAACACTATCAAGACGATTTAAAATCATTCCTATACAATAAAATCTACCCAAATACTAATAACTTTGTATGATTTTTCCTTAGATATATCTCACATCTAATATTGGAATAAAGTACTTGGCTGAATCCTATTGTCCATAGCTCAATTCCAATAATCCCATTTGGCACATGCTGACAAATATACAATGGTTGGGTTGGACAACTAATCATTTTACCTATGCCTTTTGTAGGATGAGTTTATTCTTTTCATTCTTTGTAGATCAGATACAAGTATGTTAAACATCTTTTGTGGAATTTCTTCCTGAGAGAAACCATAGACATGGCTACGGAAAATTCATCGCCAGCAATTCACCAATGGAAAATTCACCATCAACAATTCACCGCGGGAAAATTCACTGTCATGACAATTCATCGTGTGAAAAATTAATTGCATGAATTTTTGGCGGTTAATTTTCCATGGCGGTGAATTGCTGGTGGCAGTGAATTTTCCCACGGTGAATTGTTGACAGTGAATTTTCCATCCATGAATTGCTAGCAGTGAATTTTCCTAGAGCCGGCATCCCCCTTTAATTACAATCAAATCCAAACCATCCTCACATTAACTCTATTTTCAATTTATGAAGTTGATCAAACAATCCTAAAGCAACTTTAACTTTTGATTTTTCATTTGATTTGAATCCATTTCCTTTGGAGCAGGATGGTAGAAAGTAGTCAAATTTTACAGCAGGTGAAGAAGGCTTATTTATGCCTTGGTCGTGTCATTGATGGTGTTTCATAAAAATAGATTTCTTTGAGGCATTAAAACAGTTCACGAACTATCTCCATGGTTCCATATTTTGCATAGATGTCACCCATTTCGCTACAGGCATGAAGGATGTTGACAAAGGTTGTGGAATTTAACTTCAACTTTCCAATCATATTGTCTTACATATTTCTAAATCCTCTTCTTTGGATCCATTTTATAGATACACAGTACAATCATGGCATCATGAGATCGCATTTATGTCAAATAGTTCATGCACCATTGCATGAAGTCAAACTTGCATTGTAGGTGTAAACTCCAGTTTGCAACTTTGGTTTCAGAGTTTGGGTTTGGTTTGCTAACTTAGAATTTATTTTATATAATGTAAACAAAGAAGTTTGAAGTCTTGCTAATTGCATTTTAAAATCTACACTTAAAATATAGTGATAACAAATTTCCACAATCCATGAAGATTATTGCTAAATGTTTTTGGATTAGATTGTGTCAAAAAAATTTGTAACGTTTGGGATGGATCACAGAGTGTATAACGAAATGTTGATGCAAAAAATTCTGACACAATCTAATCCACAAACATTGAGCAATAACTTAAAATACATTTTACATGTGAAGTTTGTCATTTGCATCTTCAAAAAATCCATCTTGTTCTTCCTACATAAAAAAGACAAGAAAACAAAACATAAAAATAATATCTAAACCACTCAAATTTAAAACACATATATTTCAATTAAATATATAATCATTAAACTTTTACACAATTTAATATATATTTTATTTAAAATATATATTTTAAATTCATATTAATTAGAATATATACATTTTTAAAAATATTTTAAATCACACACATATATTCAAATATTTCAATCAAAATATATGTGAAGTTATATATTGGAGAATAATTTTGGCCCTCCTTTGGGAGATATAATTTTGAGAAATCATCATATTCAAAATGTCTTGGTGTTAAGGAGATATTTATGGTTTACAATATATTTTTCTCTGTACTTCTACTCTAAAGTCCAAGTTTTTGGGTTAAGGTGTAATGCCTCTAGCACTTGTGTCTTGTCCTTCATTTATTTTTCTTTGGTTTTGTTAATGTTTTAGCAATGTTTTTTGTGTTGTGTCATCAAGTTATCTCTCATGATTTTTTGTATTGTTAGTTAGACAATAGTCTAAGGATATTACATTATGTCTTTTATGATGGGATCTTTCATTATCACCATTCCATTGATTTTATGTGTGTGTGTGTGTGTTTATCATGCATAGAATGTATGTGGTTTCTTATCAATTATTGCACCTAGATCTTTCAGTGTTACCATTACTTTGCTTGTGTGTGTGTGTTGTATGCCATTTGTTATTAGTTATTGCAATGTTGTGATTTTAATTGATGATTCATGCTAGATGTGATGTTTAAATAGTTTATATCATGTGAAGTCATGTTGGGTATTTATGCTTTGCTTTAGCTATTATATATGTGAGAAGGTATGTCTAATATGTGACTTGAATGTGTATGTAGAGAGTTAATCATCAAATTTGGTTATGAATGAGGCATTAATAATTGAGCTAGTATATGTTTACTAATGTAGGAGCATATGAGTCCACAAGCAATCTTGTGTCACCAAAAATACTTACATGCTTTGTGTTTGTCTAGTTTTCATCTTTGTTGTTTCTCTTGCAAGAGTAGAAGATCAATTCTAAAGAATTCCTTAGGATTCAAGGTCAATTGATGATTTCAACCTTGAAGAAGAGCCAAAGGGTGTCTGCATTTCAAATTTGGGGAAGATCTAATTAAAATTAAACAAATTATGGAGTTGCAAAATTTTACTCTACATCTACACTTTACAAAACTTACAGCTCTATCTCGATACCTCTTGAATCCCCACAATTTCTCTTTTACCCTAAATTCCCACAAGGTCTCCAAAAGAAAAATTTATATACTTATCTAGATCCCTGCTAAGTCCCTTTGGAATTCATTCATCCGCCAACCGCTAATACATGCTTATCTCATCTCTTGTGGAACTTTTGACTTCTACCAAACTTGCAGAACATCCATGCACTATCATATGCATTTTGATGCCCCTTGTGTTCCTGCAAATTCTTGACACCCTTCATTTCCCAACAAAACCTTTGGACTAGAATTTGCATCGTCATGTGGATGTTGTCCACATGACCCCAACTTCCCCACATGATTGAAGGAGGCTAAGCTAATTCAAAACTTCTCAAATGAACCAGAAAAAATTAGATGACCCTCAGACTCCCACATCCTGATGACCCTTAAACTCCCACATCCCAATGACCCTCAGATTCTCACATCTTGATGGTCCCTAATTTCCTACAAAAATTTTTTTTGCAAAACTTTCACTGTCATGTGGGTCCACTTACCCTTCAAAATATCACAACAGATCCCAAGAACCCTCAAAATTTCATAATCTATCTTTACACATGAATGAAATACTTAAGGAGGAACTTCTCTTAACACTAGGACATGTCCTAATGACCTTCACTTTCCTACAATATTTGATAGGAACAATTTCTTTGCATGATGTATGGTGGAACCTCCTCAAATTTCCACAATTTTCTAAAGAAGGTGCCAAAAATGTCAGAAACAATTTTAATGACCTGCATATGTGTCCTTGAGGCCAATAAGGACTTGAAACATGTCCCATCACTCCAAATGTCCAGAGTTTCCACCACCTTCTACAAATTTAGCACTAAATTGAGATTCCTTTCGTAGTTTAAAGGGAAAACTTTGACTACATGAGTTAAAATATGGAGCTCTGATAAAGAGTTAAGGGTTTGAATATAAGGGTTTAGAAGAACTTATAGTTCACCGCATGTAAGTTGTAAGTTTGAATGCCAATTCCAATATAAAGGGCATGTATGAAGGAAAGTGTGAATGCTTATACTCCTATTGTAGTAGACTTTTTGCATGTAAATAAAGATAATGCTTCAATATTGAGTTTTGTGAATGTATGTGTGTTTTGGCTACATGATTCCAGGTGATCTGGTAAGACCCCCTGATCATGGCTACATCATTTACGTGTTAACCATTATCTCATTTGATTCACTTGTATTAGATAGATCTTGTAAATCTTTGTGTTATCCTTGATTCAAATCAAAGACGTTTGTAGAATCCATATGTTGTACAAAACCCATGAAATGTATGCAAGTAATTTACATCTATTTATTTATATTTTAATATTAAAAATATGAAAATCATATTAAAATGTTTGTTTATTGTAATTATAGAAATGATACCTAATTATGCTTCATAAGAACAAATTAAATCACTTTGATTTATTTTTGATAAAACATAATATTCAAAAGTTAATTACCTTAAGAAATTAAGTTATTATGTAGTGATGAAAATATTAAAGTTAATATAGTGTTCCTTTATTTTAATTTTTTCTAAAATGTTATTCTAGAAAAGAAAAGAAAAATAAATAAAAAGGAAAAAAAAAAACAATTATTCATTTTGTTTTCTTAAAAAATGGCATCCCTCTCTTAAACCCTCTTCTTTTGGCTTCTTCGAAAGCAAACTATTAAATTGGTAGGTTGTTTAGGTATGAAATTTCTTAAAGAAAAATTGCATGAGTATGTTCTTGGATTCAAGGGAGAATGTACCTTTGTTAGTGCTATTCTTTATTTAAAAGAAATATTTTTCCCTTCATATTTAAATTAAATTATTACAATTTTTTAGTGTGGTTTTCCCATTGCAATGTCCACATTAGGTAGAACATATGGCTTAAATATAAGAAAGAATTAGAATGGAGTTTTGTTTCAAAAATTTCATTTTTTAATTAATATTTTGAAATTTTGTAAATAAATCCATTTTAGAGCCATTACCATGGTAAAACTTTATTAGGATTATTCCCATGGTGAAATTAGTGATGTTGGGTGAATTTTGGGAAGAAGGGTGTCTATATTTTTCATATTCTTTCCAAATCAAAAATAGGATATTTTAAAGTTACATGCACTTCATTAATGGAGGAAGAAGGAATTTTAAAATTTTAGCATTTTGATAAAATATGGAAATTGCAATTTAAGATTCAATTTGAGTTTTTAAATTTATGGATAGAATGGTTTTCAATGTAAAATGAAATTATACATCTTTGAGAATCATGTTGTGAAAATTGTGTATGGGTTTTCATGCCTTTCTTGAATCATAGGTTCATAGTGTTGATCCTATAGGATTGAGCTCTAGGGTAAGAGACGAGTGGTTCTCACAATTTACCATGATACAAAGGGACTATAGGAATAGCCATGTAAAGATTTTAATCAAGTGAGAATATAATGAACACTATGGTTAATTAAATGATTAAATAAAAAAAATGCTAGGATCAAAAGTATCAAAGGACATGTCACAACTCTAGGGATTGGTGAACATCATGAGTATCTTCATTGAGAAAGTTCTACTCTCAAATTTCCCATGACACTATTGAGTAATTGTGTTGACACTCCTTGTCCTTTCCTAGGATTCTCATCCTTCTCCTTTCATTGGAATTTATATTCAATGTTGATGTGATCCTATTGTGAGTATCAAGTGATTATTATATTGTGTATTTGTATGTTATAGTATTGTTCAATGCAAAATTATTTTGTGTGGGTGTTTTCATACACCTTGTTTGTTGTGATTGTGTTTGAATCTCCTTGTACATGTTCATCTCTTAGTATAGTGGGTTGGGCATGATCGTACCAAATGATTGGGTGGCATTTTACCACAATTAGATATTATGTGATCTTAAGGACACCAGTTTACATGTTGGGAGCTTGGATGACTTGAGATTATGGTAAGAATTATCCTTTTATTAATAGATCATCTTTAATGATGTATTTCTTTAGTTAAAAAAGTGGATAATTATAATCTTTCATTTTCTTGGGATTATAGCGTAGAAAATTTTCACCCTTAACAATTTCACACTATGTTTTGGCCCCCTAAATTATTGAGCCTAATTGACCCCATAATGTCCTAAAATTATGTATTTTGGAGCCCATTTGTACTATTTTTCAATAAATTGTAAGAATCAAATAAATTCACCTAGTTCATGTGTTTCCCTGACATATAATTTCCTATAAGTCTAGGCTAGGATCCATACACCCAAGGGTGTATGGGTCCCCCTTCCTTTCCAAGACCTGGATTTTTGGGAATGTTGTTGGTGGAATTTTAACATTCAAATTTCAAATTCCAAGTGTCAGCTTTCGAGATAGATGATTTTTGAGAAATTAGAATAATAGTGTTTAAATACCTAATTATTGCATCATTTGAGACCAATCTATCAAGAGGTGAACATTAAGATAATTCAAGAGCAAGTCAAGAGTAGCATTTTAGAGATTTATTATAGCAATTCAAGATCCAAGAATCATGACAAAGTGTATGTGAGTTCATGTTTTCATGTTATCATTGTTTTGTGAAGGATAACCCTTGTTGTAGGTCTCCAAAGCATTCAAGCATTCAAGCAAGCAAGACCCAAATCCTTGAGGTGATGTGTATGACGTCAATCCTTCAAGGAAGCTATTGAAGGGTGGTGAGTTGCAGCACATTGTGATTTCATCATTCTTTCCTTCAATTAACCATTTATCATTAACATTTCCATTGTGGAAGTGGAAACACTTATATGGGGTTTGACTAAGGTAAGCCCCTATATGGCACAACATTTTTCCTCTCTTTGAATGTGTAGGTTATAGGTTTGAAGAGGATTGAAGGTAAGTTGTCCATTGTTGCACTCAAAGCCCTAAATTTTGTCAAATCACAAAAACTCACCTACAAAATTATCTGACAATGTTATGAAAACTTTGCAAGAGGAAACAACAGTCTCATATTTTCCACCAAAGGACCCCAAAATTTGAGTAGGACCCTCTATCGAGGACTCAGATGCCCCTTGGTGACTATGTCCTATAGTGGCTAAAATAAGCTTTTTGAGGTAACCTGTACATATCACTCCACACTTTCTCGATCCACTTGTAAACTATCGTTTATGTCTGTTAGTTGTCGGGATCCTACAATTTACATATTAGGGAACATATTCTAATTAGGTTAATCATTCCAAATTATTTCTAAATCCATTCCCATCTTCAATGAGATGTAGATCAAGGTTTTATTGGCTCACCTTCACAGTTGTAAGTCATTCTAATCACCTTGTTGATCTACATCTTAAATTAACTTGGAGAAAGGCCCCTTCCATCCTAGGTTATTTGCATTTAGGACCTAGGATCTCTTTCTCTAGGTTTCATTTTGGTGAGCCCGATGTGTTAACATTATAGAACTTCTAAAATCTGAAGCAAAGCATCTTAGATATAGGTTTTGTATTGCATTTAGTTTACATTGTACATTTAGGGTTTCATTTTTGTATCATAAAAGCATAAAAAATAAAAAAAATTGCATCATAAGTTATATTATGGTTTTTTTCAGTTATTTAGATCAAATCTACATTTAAATTGCATTCATTGGGTCATTAGATTTTGAAATTATTCATTGCATTCATTTAGGCATCTTTCAAAAAAAAGAAAAAAATTGTACAATTGTGTTTCAAAATTGTATCAAATCATCAAATGTGTTAGAATTTTACATCTTCAAATCAATCAATCATTTCATATTAAATCTAAAATCGCATTTAAAATTATCCTTTATTGTTGCATATTTGTATTTGAATCACATTGTCTTAAATTGAGCAAAATCTAGAAAAATATCAATTGTTCAACCTGTTTGCAAACAGAGACAACAACATTTAAATATTTATATTTTCAATTTTTTGAACCCCTTTCAGGGAAACGCCCTTGGGCATCCTTGTCCTACTATAGGTGTCTCAAGAAAATTTGGCACAGATTTTTGTCTCTGTATTATCAGTCTATTTCTACTTGCAACTATCTGCTTTGAAATTCTTAAAAGATGTTATGGTATATGCAAGAAAGATATCATTTTGTTTGATTTGTTGTAAATTTGGGAAAAATTGTTGCACTTCAGTGTTGTGAATCATCAAATATGTAAGAAAATTGTTTGATTTTTCTGAAGCATTGCATAATTTGGGTAGATTAGTTTTCATTTTTGTACAAATTTAAAATGCTAGGTTGTTACAACACATTACAAAATCCATAAGGAAAGTAGAGGCATGCTTCCTATTCAAACATATGGTTTTCATAGGGTATCACATGAATTGAATGATTGTAATCTCCCTACTTATGAGCACAATCTAGGGAAACAAAATGAATTCATTAACAAATATGTTAGTCATTCTCCCAATATCTTTCCTAATTTTGAGAGTATAATCCCACAAAGCTGGTTTACAATTTCTGGAAGGATCTAATTTTTGCTGAAATCACATATTTTTAGAAAATATAATGATTTAAGCCTTAAAAAGTTCCATTTAAAGTATTCCAATTGAAGATTTTTTGATCAAACTACCTTAAATCAAACCCCCTTGGATAGAACCATGCTAGTTTTAAACCATACCTATAAAGGAGTCTCCTTTACACCTATCAAAATGCTAATAAAAAACCACTTTTGATTTACCTTTTGGGGGATCAAATGAATTCATTTAAAAATTATTTTTTGTAAGTATGTAGTCCTTATTATAAGCTTCCCAAAAAGTATAATTTTAAATAAATTTAATTTTATTATTATATTTATTTTTTATTTCTTGTGAATGTAGGTTTTTCACCAAAAATCAAGCTCTCTATTTTGCACATGTGGAAAAATAACAGATTATAAAAAAAAAATTAAAAAATATGAGTGCACCAGTTATTGAAGTTCTTGATCCAACAAAGAAAAAAAAATTGAATTTCAATACATACAAAAAAAGTTACGCCTTATACGGTCATGCTATGTCTGAATTATAATTGGTTTGAATTTGAAACTTGATTAAAGAAAAAATATTTAATAAAAACTATCTAACCAAGTGGAAGCACTATATATCGGAGTTACGAATCTAAATTCGAAAGAATTAGAATTTTATCCTCCATGGAAAAAAAATTATGTGTTATACGGTGAGCATCACTTTTTAAAAAAGTTATTTTCTAAAAAAAACTAGTTTTCGAGCGAGATGGAAAAATAAGTGCAATTTGATTCCAAAAATTTTGAAAAAAATATATTTAGAATCTATATACAAAATTGCAAGAAACTCTAGTTTGCATCATCTTCAAATTCCTCACGGTTTAGCCGCTATAGGTGCCCGAAAGTGAAGATTTAGTTAAAAAAAAATATTTCATTGACACATTTCTTAATATCACTTTTCTTATTCTTCACCCATCTCCTAACATCTCTTATACTTGTGAGAGTGTTTTGGTGCAAGAGGATGCAATCATGGACAATCATGACAATCATAGTTGTTCTTCTCTCGATACCTCTCCTAATTGTGACAATGGTATCTTGGTGTTAGAAGAACCAATCATTGAACATCATGAGAATATTGTTTTTTTCTCTCACAAAACCTATCCTACTTGGGAAGATATTATGTTGCAAGAAGATGAAATCATTGGCACATTTCTTAATATCACTTTGCCTAGTCTTCATTCATTTCCCAACATCTCTCCCACTTGTGAGAATGTTTTGGTGCAAGAGGATGCAATTATAGACGATCATAACAATCATAGTTATCCTCCTAATACCTCTCCTACTTGTGGCAAAGGTATCATGGTGTTAGAAGATTCAATCATTGGGAATTATGAGAATATTGTTTGTCCCTCTCCTAATGCTTCTCACTTAAAGGAAAATATTATATCATAAGAAGATGGCATCATTGATACATTTATTTCAAAAGATAGTAAGACAGATTGCTTAGATGAACATGCTAATGTCACTCACTCGATAGAAGAACATGAACAAGAAGTCAAATCCATTGAGGTTATGAATTCATAATTGGCTATTAGATCTCCCTTGATTATTGGACCTCATGAGAGTCCTCTAATTGTTGGACCTCTTAAGTCACATCTCATTATAGGACCTTCTAAACCTCTCGGTTATATCTTAAACTTCATAAAATATCTCACTAGTAATCATGTGTTGTAGCAACCAAGTTATCATACTGTAGATCGCATATATAACAATAGAAGCAATAAGAAAGCAAAACAAACTCCAGCATCCATTCCATTGCCTCAACCATGTCTCCCACCCACACCTAACATTCTGCAGCGTAGTGGTAAAGAATTTGATCTTGTTGAGCAACTTCACAACACTCCTGATAAGATATACTTGTGGTATTTGATTCAAGCATCACTTGATTACTATGGAATTCTTCAAAAGGATTTGTAGAACATTGTTATTTCTCCTAGTGTGCAACCAAATGAGGTGGTAGCTTTGATTGAGAATATGAATCAACCTAATTTGGACATTATCTTTCATCAAAATGAGTTACCCCCTTTAGAAACAAAAATAATGATGCTTTGATGATAATGGCTATTATTAACAGGGTTGGCATTAGACATACCCCTATTACAATGGTTTATGGATTAATGTTTGTAATGTAAATCTTTTAGATAAAATTGAAGGAGACAAAACTTTAATTCAACTCGTTGATTTATCAATCAAAGGTTTTGATAACATGGAAAGATAAACATTGAGTGTGATAATGTTACTTGTTAAAGTTGGTAAGGTTGTGTTGCAAACCCCCATCCATGTCATACCACATGATCAAGTTCATATAATCATTTATTGGGTAGACCATGGATTCATGAGATGAATTGAGTGCCTTCAATGCTTCATCATTCAATAAAGTGCATATACAACAATAAGGTTTACATGATAAAAGTTGATCCTAAATCTAAATAGTGTTTACAAACTGAAATAGGAATGAAGGATCCTCTTAAAACATTGACACTGAAGGGCACACAATCTATTAAGATGGGGTGGTAAATTAGTAGATCCAAACAATTACAACAATTCTAGAAACCTTCACAATTACTTTATAATTTTTCAACATGATGAACACTGAACCATACAAGCTAGTAAGTAAAGCAATTAAAGCATGCCAAAACATAACACATAACACCAAATTTTATGTGGAAACCAAATATGGGAAAAACCATGATGAGAAGCTCTCACAAGCAAGAATACAATAAGTTAATTTTACAATGTGATGTAGGAACCAACCTACCAGAGACACCAATCCCCAAAAGATTTGGTACGCACCAACCTACAGGAGACACCAATCCCAACTGAAATAGAGACACCAATCCCTTCTGGAACAATACAAAAGGTAGAACACCAATCCTACAAGAACAAAAATAATGGCAAATTTGAAATTTAACTTTGACGAGCAGACACGCTGATACTAGCACTCGCTCTTTTCTTCACGCCTCTTCTATGACACAACTATACATCTGACTATAGTACTTTCATTGTAATCATTGATACATTGAATACATACACATATTGGTACCTCTCACATACATACTTACTATGGGAGTAAATGGTGACTCCCCAACACCCCCAAGAATAGTTGCAAGACCAAAACAACTTCCACAAGAATACATGATCATGACAAGTGGGTAAAAGCACAAAGTTGTGTCACAATTTTAGCCAACTTATTTGCATAACTGAATTTAAGTATTTCTAACAAAAAATCAATTTTAGTCAAACATATGATCTAGTAAGATTCATTCTAGCTAAGTTAGACACTTCTACAACTTTTTCAACTAAAATTGTTGGTTAAAAATATATGGAGCACCACTTTGAGTTCAATTTACCAAAAAAAAAAATTATTTGAAAAACTTGAAGTTTCAACAACTCCTACTAATGTAAATAACATTTTTTTAAAAATATAAAAATACATTTTTGTAGAACCATAAGTGTAGTTTTCAAAAACATATTTATTTTAATAGTTTAATTATTATTTATATTTTATTTTTTATTTTTACTAAAAGTAGGTTATCAACACAAAATATTAGGTTGATTACCATGCTAAGGAAAAATACTAAAAAATATTAAAAAAAATTGAAAAAAACATGATGCACTAGATAAAAGAATCTATTTCAAGATGGTATAATTTTTTTTCCATTTTAGATAAATATTTAATATGAAAGTTGACGTCTGATGGAAACAACTATTTTTTGATTCACACACATTTTAATATTTATTTAAAAATATATATTTATCAAATTTGGAAGAAAATATATACATGCACTAAAGTATCAAGTTATAAATACACACAAAAAATTTGAATGAAAACTAACAAAATTTACTACAAAATGTTTGACGTCCCATGCAACTTCATTTTTCAGCATTTTATCAACAACTAAATTATAGTGTTAATTTATTAAAAACTAGTTTTAAATTATTTTTTTATTTTTATTTTTTAAAATACAAACATAAAATATACTAAAAAATACATATTTTACTAGTTTACATCATTTCAAAATTCAAAACATATATGCCACATTTTAGTGATTCAAGTTTAAAAGTTGGATCAACATTGGCCGTTTCTTTTATAAAGTGTGACACAACTTTGTGATTTTACCCAAGTGTCTTAATCCTATTACATGAGACAACTAACAAACTAATCACCTAGGAATCAAGCAATACTAGCTAGATAAGATAAGTTCTAGAAAAGCCAACTAATACTTCTAGAAAGAATCTTATATCCTAAGTAAACTTAACATGTGAATATGTCCCCTAATTACCTAGTGAATGAATTAGCTAGGTACAAGAAATTTATTCACACCAACACTTACAATGCACTTGAACATTTGAAATATATAATGACATTACACTAACACTCTTCTATGTCGGCCAAGGATCCATACCAACCTAGACAATGTAGGGTGGACCTAAATTCAAATTACATGAAATGTGTAATACATTGGTCCAAACTTTCTGCCAAAAGAACATGACACATTGCACCACCTTGGGAACCTTAAACATGTACTATCCTCACTCTACACACTTGATTTGAATTATGCATGCTTGTAGTCGTTACCGCACATCTCAAGCTTTGAACAACTTGATGAACCTTTTGATACTTCAAAACTCCTTACATATTGAGTTGTGCCACTGAAAACTCAGGAAACTAATAGAATTAGTGTAGGCACACTCTCCTTCCAAATTGTAGAGAAACACTACATTTCTAAAATAAATGCCACCCATATTAATTAATCTCTTTGCCCAAAATATATCCTTTGGGACCACCACACTCATGATGACTGCATACCCGACATGGTATAATTAACTCATTAACTAGATCTAAAGGAAGTCATGCCACTACTAACATGATACAAGATATGATAGATTCTAGACAACCTACACAACATTCTTCTAGAACCTTGAGACAATTGATAATACTTGTACTCCTACAATCTTCTTCATTTTGACGACCTACACATCTAACAACCTTCACACCCTTTGATAACTACTGTCAATATCAATGACCTATTGACATTAGTTTGACATCATTGACAACCTATGCTCAACAATCCCCCTCTTTGTCATTGATGGAAAAATAGAAAAATGTTGGGGCCACCAAAACACTCCCAAAGAATGTCTAAATGATTCTTGTGTAACTGTAACCTTTACTCTCCCTATGAAAGATATGTCATTAAAATATAGAAAGATAGTTAATCTTTCTGAGAACATGACATAAAACAAATTTCCTTTCAATGCATCAGTCACATAAGACAATTCAAAATGCTCAATTATGAGATAAAACATTAACACCCAATTCCAAATCAAATACAACCATAGTCACACATCCAAAGAGAACATGCAAGCATAACCAAGATCAATCTAGGGTCACTATGCATTTGTACACTTAACAATATTTGAGATATTGAGAATAAATTTGCACATGAAAGAACTTCTTGGTAACTAATGGTCTAACTAACCCTCACAAACAAGAATTTCTCAAACATATCACACTAGGGTAAAATGGGAAACAATACCTACTACCAACAACATACACACAAACACAAATACACAACCAAAGCTCTCACATATTTAGCAACATATCAGATATTGATCATTCCCCACCTTAGGAGACTCTCAACTAGGGGTATCTTACCATCCCTATCAAATGTTTTAGGCAATAGGAGGAACTCTTCCTCCTCTACACACTACATGGGTTGGTTCAAACTAAACCCTAAAAAATACCACCCAAGGAACCCGTGCCAGAAGTTAGACACTGACTCACTGAAAGAACACTTGAGCTATAAACCACATCAAGCACCAACACCCACACAGGGAAAGAACATGAACAATAGATCCCAATGTTGCAACATGGGATTTGATACCAAATGTAATGCCCTGAGCCAACATGCTCAAAACAAAACCTGATGAAACAAATTTTTTTGAAACAATGATAACAAGGTCAATAATACAACAACAAAAACATGTCACATTTTCACAACAACAAGCACACTAGTGTCACATGAACATAATGAAATAATGACAACAACAATAAGGTTACCTTAATATTACATAAATAAGGTGGTAACAACAAAATACCAAGACTCGTGAGATAAATCAACCATGATGAACATATGAGAGAGAGGACAACACCTATATGACAATTGGTTGGTAACCCACAATTGTGTTATTTCCTAACACCACACAAAGATGGGATGAGGGAATCATAAACCTCCAATCGACATCTAGACACACTAAACAACTCTAAACACCAAGGCCAACCTTCACAAGAGGTTTCCTAAGTAAGAGGCACAAACTCTCCACTAACTGGAATGATGAAAATTCACTTCCAAACAATTGCATGCTTCCCAAGGAAAGGAGATGCCACAAATTTTAATGAAAGCACATAGGACATGTTCAAAATATACCTAGACTCCCGAGACAATGAGGAACAACTTTTGTTTACAAAGTTTTCGCACATGAGGCCTCAAAACACCTTCTTCCAGAAAAAAGGATTGAAAGAAGCTCATCCTTGGACACTAGAACCCAACACTAGTGTCCTTTAATGGAAATTGTGTCCATTTAGCCTGGTTCTTGAGTCCATTTTGGGTGCCTATGTCCTGGAACACATTCTAGGCACTAGTGTCCCTAAAAGGGAACTAGTTTCCCTAAAAGGGCACTAATGTCCTAGAAAATGAGATTTCCTAGACTAGGGCATGACCTCCAGGACCCCCCAAGCACTAAGGAACCACTAAAATATCCCTACAACACCCCATGAACTCAATATATATATACCAAAACACAACTTAGATTCAAACAAAGAGGTTGATTTTCCCAATCACTAAACATTGCCAACAAGTGAAGGAGAAGGTAGGGAGGAGTGTTAACACCTCCTTAACACCCCTAACTCCTACCCTAAGCAATAAAACACCTAAAAGAAAAGATACAACACATTTGGAATTTACAAGACCTCACAAGAAGAGCTACATAAGAGCCCTAAATGATATGATTCTCTAGAAATGAAATCTTAGGAGTAGGATGTCTACACAACAAGTCCACAACACTATCCACACCTACTCCAAGATACTTTCATTATTTTTAAACTCAATTAAAATATTCCTACATTCAATTGAAGCCCAAATTAAATGTTCCTAAGTTCATTTTATTGTTACATTGCATAACCATAAGCATTCATAACATGATCATGTTTGGATCAAAAACCAATTCACGCAACTAAGATTACTTTTACTATCCATTATCTTTGATTAGAATCCATCTCAAGAAGAGAGGTTCAAAATAACATAATATTACAATTACATCAAATAGGACTCAAACACCCTTTACATATATAATTTACATCAATGAATCAAATGAAACAAACATAAAATACTTTTTGCCACATGAAGTAATCTTTGACTCCACCATGATCCTCTAATCCCCAATGGTGTTTTCTACACCACCCAACCTTATAGAATTAAAAGGATCCACTCCCACTATGCTAGGAGATAGCCAAATGGGTCACAAAAACAATGCTCATGCCAAACACATTGGGAGATTACTTATTTGATGCCATACATGAAGTATACACTCAACATACACATCACATATACAAAACTCATCCAATATCATAAGATGGATCAATCACAAGTAGAATAAAATGCAAGTCTATATTGGACACAAACAAAAGTGGAATATCACAAAACCATTATTGGGAAAACTCACCAATGTCACATTACAAATCCACATTGAGCAAACTCACCAATGCCACATCACATAACCAAATCAGAAAACTCACTAATGTCACATCACATAATCATCTTCAAAGTAACTCTCCATTGGGAATTACAAGGATTGTCATAGGCCAACTCACCAATAGTGGATCACAAGTTCAAACAAGACACTAGGATAAGATGCTAGAGATGATGAATGAAGTGTCATCACAAAAATCACTGGTATGGGTAAGCGGTTGTTGTGTGTGATAAACTCATGCCTCAACGGACACAATATATAAGTCCTTTCACCCTTAGGATAGGCATTGCTTCCCAAACATCCTTATCCTTTACGAGCACTCAAGGCATGAGAGGAGTATCCATTATCTTGGTTAATTAATTATCCATGTGTCATTAGTTTTCACTTGATTATGAGATTCTCCATCCATGATCAGCCTACTTTCCACTTTGGGCCAAGGACACGTTGGGAGCCACTCTAGTACGACTCTCTAGTACTTTCTTCCTAGGTTCTTCGCACTCACCAACAAATGTGGGACAAAAAACAATTTATAATTCTAATTTTCAACCAAATTTCACAACAACTTTCCACAAGATCTATTTCAATATTTCACAAAGTACAATTTCATTTGAAAACATTCATAAACATCATATTTCACATATTAAAACTTCCAAATTTTCTCATTTTTTCAATAAACCAAAAACTAGGAGATTTTTTGTAAACTCCATTAAAATTTCTTCAAAAATTAAAAATTTGAGAACCAAAATTCCAAGAATACCCTTTGGTGTCAAAAGTTCCCAACACCCATTCTAAGCTATAAAATACATATTTTCATCATTTCCAGAAAATTCCATTATAACCCCGTTTCAATGAAAATTCTCAAAAAAATCACAAAACAAATAAATAAGCATGAGATTTTATCAAATGAAATGCTTTGGGAGGTTTTTAGACTTCCCTAATCCTATACCAATACTCAAATTTGAAATAAATTTACTAATTTAAAATAAATGAGCAAAATGCCTCAATTGACATCAAATTTTCCAATGTAGAATACACCACACACACCAAACAAAAGCACAATATAATTTGAAAGCACACTCCCTTGCCAATTCCTAATCTAAAAAAATTGGCCTTGTCTAATTCCCCATCAAATTTCCATCCTAATCATCAAACAAGATTTGGCTAAAAAATAGGGTTTTTTTCTCTCCCAAAATTCTTCACAAAACATGAATAATGAAAAAGAGAAAACCTTATTTCTTTTTACCCTTTCAATTCTCCAATTAAAAAAATATATAAATTCATTTTTCTATTCATTTAATTCCCATTTCCCTCAATTTTCAAATAAACATTTAAATTCATTCTTAAATAATATATATTATTTCAATTCATGATTTAAATCCATATAAGCCTATATACAATTAAATTTATGAAATTCAAAATTAAAACAGGATAATTAAATCTTGAGCATGACCTACATTTCCCAACCTAAGGAATTTTTGCAAAATAATTACATAATGACTTAACTTCATTTCTACTTTAATTATGTTTTTCCTCTTTCCCAAAACATAGAAAATATTTCAATAACCAATATAAAAACCATTTAAATTCCTAACATTTCATTTGTGAAAAATATGGAATTTAAACCATTAATTAAATCAAACATTTATTGGTCGTTCATGAAATATACAGATTCCAAAATAAATCCTAACTTGGATCCAAGTCAATACTAATCAAATATGACACATACCCTACTCGATTCGAGTACAATCAATAAATAGATAAGGAGGCCCAATGTGACATCTCTAAAATAGCCACTATTGGAGAATAAATCAAACTTACATAGCCAGGTGGAGAAATAACCTTGTACCTGTAACCACTCAACACACGTCAAGGGTACTTGCTCAATGTATATATAGCCGAAGCACAACATAATCACCCAACGAGGTACATGGCATAAAGCATAACATAACATCTATATATTATAGCCGGAGCACAACATAATCACCCAACAAGGTACACAACATAAAGCATAACATAACATCTATGCATTCATTATATAAATCATTCATTGGACATCAGTAATCAAGTCCTTTTTTATTCACTACTTGAAAATAATATGCATATCAAGTGTAAACTAAAGAATAATGATAAACTAAACATTTAAGCAGATCACATAAGCATATAAATATACAAAAATTCTAACAACTGACATGTCAAGGAACCTCATCTCAAACATGTGGTGGTTCATACACACCATTCAAAGCAAGAATAACAATCATCACAAAATCACAAGGAAATGGTGAAGCTAAAACATCAATCCTACATCTATAAGATGTAAATGGAAGGGGCACTACACATCACCCCTCAAGGTGATTGTATTCCAAAATAATGTTGGTTAGCATTTCCATGTACTAATGAAATTTCCTAATATGAAGCACTTAGAACAAGACTTAGAATGGTGATCTAGTGAAAAATCAAAGAGTTATAGTTCTACAGTGATTCACAACAAGTAATTAGACAAGTTAATGATGAGGAACCTTCCTTTTCAATATATCTGTCTCATCAAACTCCCAAGATTCTATCGCATTTTTAATTTTAGTCATAGAATCACTAAAATATACTATAATTTCTTATTCAAAGTCGAGCTCCCCATCCAATTACATTTTATGGATTGTTCCAATAGTATGGAGTCCCTTGACTCTTCCTTTATCTTCCTCACTATCACTCATGGTATGTGTTTCTTCTATATATAATCTTCCCATTGCTTCGTTTAATTTTACATGTACTATTTTTCTATTTCCTTATTGTATTACCTCTTCTTATTGCATATAAAATAACTCCATCACAACCAAAAAATTGTTAATCTAATATGATAAATGCCAGGATATAGGGTTCCTTTATGCATGTCTATAACTTCAATGTCTTCCCTCCTCTTGATTTTCATAAAATTTACCTTAATGTACCTAATGGATATCTAGGAGTTCCATCAACAAGAACAATATCACATGATATATATGTAGGTCTATATCTCCTAATTCCACCCATATCTTCTTTGACATAATATTACAATTAGTACCCATGTCCAATAGTGCATCTTTTACCAATACCCCATTATTTTTTTATCATTCAGTAGAATGGGTGGTCTCTTTCGTTTCCTCGCAGGCTTCACTATACTCCTTACCTAGGCTCTTATGTCATATTATCTATGTTTATTCCAATATTTATCATACTATCTTATGATTCTTCGATATATCTTCTTCTACCGAGTTTTCTAAATCTCTTAGAGTTTGTGCTTATATTTTAGAGAAAAATTATTTGTAGTACTCCTTTCCTTGCTATTCTCTTATGGACTTCTTAAATATTTCTACTATATCATTATTATCCTTTGTTTGATGTTTTTCCTCTTCATCATCAAAATCATCCTAGATTGATTTTCCTTTAGCAATATTAATCCCTCTCAGGGTAACAAATATTGCTCTATTTTTCTTCTTTATCATAGGTAATTTAGATATGTTTTCAATTAGTAATTCTTCTAATCTCCTAACCACTTATTTAAACCTTAATTCAAACTCTCTTATTATTCATCCTTTCCTTCAAAAAAAATCTCTAATTTCAAGAAAATATTTCATGGTAATTTTGGAGAGTTCAAGTTATTTAAAATTCTTCTTTAAACTAAACCATTTTTTTTATGCAAGGGGAATTCCTTCATATACCACTAAAGAGATGCATCCCATAGTGTGTCAACAAATTCATAAATATTTAACTATTCTTCTCTTAATCCACTCCTTCAACTAAACTCAAGGATAATTATGTGCTCAACTATTTCCTTGGTATCCTTAGCAAAGATGGGAATCTTAGTCCAATTTTGCATAATTGTTGAAGTGACAAGTGCCTTTGGTTTTTCATTTTTTTATGAGGGATCTCCTTCACTCTTTCTTCTTCCCTACTTATTTTTCCTTGGTTCCTTAGGTCATCTCTCCTTAAAATTGTTGGTAATCTTTATGTACTCAATAACCTCCTATTCATTTACTAGCTTCATCACTTTGCCTTTATCCCTAGGTAACTTAATATTAAAGAAATATTTTTCCACTTCATACAAGATAAAATAAATTCTTCTCTTCGTCTCTTCCAGCTCCATCTAGAAGGGTCTAGTAAATATATCTTTTGGAGAATCTTTTTTATCTCAAGAAGTACAAGGGATGAATCTTGGTCTAAGAGAACACCATTTCAAATATCTTGGAGATGTAAATTTTGATTATTCATCATTAGTTAATGACTCATTTATCTTTTTTAATATTACTTGCATACATTTAATTAACCTATATAGCTTTAAAAGATATTACATTTGAATAAAGCCCTCTTTAGTGTTAGATTTCCTATTAACCTTAAGTTTAACACAAATTTTAGACAATATATGTTGGTTAGATGGTTCTTTCTTCAATATTAATAATATGATGATTTATAACATACTAACCAACTCTTGGGATATTATTTACATTTTAAATACCAAGTGGAATGTGAATGTTGATATCAAACAATGGTCTTTTATCCTTAAAATTTGCTAGTCAAATTATCTTGAACCAAAAATTTATTATTTTAAATTGTTGTTATTACTTCAAAAACTTTTGTGGATGTTATTCTTTCTAAATCTAGTCTATTCTCTCGTTTTTACAATTTTTACAATATTTTAGAAACTTGTGAACATTCATTTTTTACTGTACATTTATGTCAAAATATTTGGTTATTTTTCCTAGGGAATAAATTGAGTTGGGACAACAGATATTCCTTTTCTTAGAAATTGGTTTTATTTTGTTATGTCTATTTTTTTATGTGACTTGATAATTTCTAGTTGATTTTAACTACTAAATTTTTATGGCATTTATGAAAGAGGAGAAATAATGATGTATTATAGGCCATAAGGAGGTAACTTACAAATTCTTCTACTAGACTCATATATTTTGATATTGTCTACTAGGTTACTATGGTTTTAGAGATCTCTGAAGATAGTTTTCTTAAGCTAATGGATGAAGGTTCAACTAGTTTCTATTAAAAAAAGAGAGCTTAAAAACACTCACTTTTGGCCCCATGATGTGAGGCACCTTACAAATTCTTCTACTAGACTCATCTATTTTAATATTGTCTACTAGATTACTATGGTTTTAGAGATCCCTAAAGATATTTTCTTAAGCTAACGGCTGAAGGTTCAGCCATTGTCTATTAAAAAAAAAAAGAGCTTAAAAACACTCACTTTCGGCCCCATGATGTGAGGCACCTTACAAATTCTTCTACTAGATTCATCTATTTTGATATTGTCTACTGGATTACTATGGTTTTAGAGATCCCTAAAAGATAGTTTTCTTAAGCTAATGGATGAATGTTCAACAATTGTCTATTAAAAGAAAAAGCTTAAAAACACTCACTTTTGGCCCATGATGTGAGGAAGACTAATTACGAGTGTGCCAAAGAATATATGGAATTCCAAAAAAGAATGCTTAAATATGATATTCCTAGATAAGTGGCACAAATTGATCAACCATCTTGAAATTATAAGCCAGAATAGTAACAAAATGGATGACAATAGTGAGAGTCCATCTCTTCCATTTGGTGCCTTGGTGACATGTACATGCAGAGTAATAACATCATATGTTGCTGAAATTGATCACTTTCTTTCAATATTTTGTCAATGTTGATTACCAAACTACTATTGAATCATGTTTTATTGTTAATTATGTTGTATTGATTAGGCTTTTGGTTACTATATACTATAAACCTAATCAATATACCAAAAGCCTAAGCAAAAGCTTTTGTATATGAGATTTTGATATCTAAGATCTCTCTAGATTGTAATACATTTTTTTAAGATAGTTAGATGTGGTTTGTTTTGACACACCTTGTATTATCAGCTACATTTTTTAAAAGAAAATGATAATTCATTTATTCTTCTTTTTATATATAAACTTCAGAGATGTACACGTCTTAGACTCAAAATATATTTGGAATTTGGAATTCGCTCTCAAATTTAGATGCAGTTTTTCTCTCGAAAGTATATTTAGAGTTTGCTGAATTATTCTTACAGGTTTTATAAATCATTGTGAATTTTGAATATTTTTAGTGAAAGCTTAAGTGGTCCATGGATGAGAGTACTGCAATAAAGCAAAAGTAGAGGAAATATTGATAACAATCAATCACTGCACTCAAATCTCCATACATGGTGGAATCGATTGGTACCACTGATAGTGTTCAACTTTTAGCTTAGAATAAATTTATTAAGATGAAGGAATCTCCCACCATTGGGAATATAATTTACATCGGTGATACCCAACCTCATGACTGATAATAAGGTACCTCATATCTACATTTCAAAGCACAACAATTATAAATTTCTTACTTTCCAAACCATGGTGGGCGCTACTTTTAATCAGCAGAATGTTTTCTAAGCCCACTGCAAATGCAATGAAGATGAATATTGAGTATAACAATACATACTTCTCACCTAAAAATTCTTGTATCAGCTTAAACCTGTAAACAAGTTATTCCTCATTTTTCTCTCCTTTGAAACATGGTGCTTAGCTAACATGTGAAGACGTTGCGAGTGGTATAAATCTGTGGAACTTTAAAGGACTGACTCTGTCTGTACGCACTAACTTACAAAAACAACGTCGTAGAAAAATGCACAAGATGATGAATGATCAGTGCCCCTAAAACTGACTTCAGGCTGGCCAATGGTGAAGGTTTGGTATCCTTAGCAAAGACGGGAAACTTAGTCCAACATCTTGCCTATTTGTGGAAAAATAGGGGCTTTGGAATATGGTATGGAAATTTATCAAAGGATAAAGGAAAGAAGATATTTGTTGAGTTTTATAGTTGCACTTGCTCTCATAGGAATAAATGTATATGGTGGAAGCATATGCAAGGTGCATAGACTATTTGGCTGGAAGTCTCGAGTAGATTTTCCCTTTTTTTCTATTTCTTTTTTAATTATAGGCTTCCACACACAAGTGGTTTGAGAGGGTTTTTCTCAAGATACATTCCAAATGAAGAGAGTTGGAAATATAAAAAAGATCTTGGTGAAGGGCACACAATCTACTAAGAGGGGGGGTGAATCAGTAGATCTAATCAATTCAAAACTCTTAACTTTAACTCAAAATATCAAATCATGCAACTTGAATCTTCACAACTACTAATTAAGCATTGAGCACGCATTCACATAATTGAACACCAGATATATTTGGAAACCCAAGATGGGAAAAACCACACTAAGAATAGCTGCTTGGATCTACTATCCAAATCTAACCTAACAAAGCAAAAATATACAAGTGAATTTTACAATATGAAGTAGGCACCAACCTATCAAAGGCACCAATCTCCTACTATGTTTGTAGGCACCAATTCCCAATGAATCAGTACAACAAGTAGAACACTAGTCCTACTAGATTACATAGATAAAGCTTGCAGATTTTCTTGACTGTAGCCTAATACATCTCATAGACTTTTGGACTGATCACATACACTCTTCCACACTTCTTATGATCTCCTAATAATGGAACACACTTTGAAATACAACTCACATTGAATAACTCTAGCTTCACAATTGTCTCCTTGTATATTCACCTTTTGTGCTTCATCAAATTCCCATTGTGCATCCATCCAACTAATGAATATATACATGACATTTCATTAACACTTCTTCTATGTTAGTCAAGGGTCCACAAATCACTAGGACAACATAAGGTAGAACTAAGCTCAAATTTCATGAAACATGTAATATGTCGGTCCAAAAACAAATTTGGTTGCCAACAAAAGAACATGATGATGTGCGCTACCACATGAACCTTAACCAGGTCCTATCTTGACACCACACACAAGATTTGAATTTTGCATGCTACTAGGCATTACTGCACAAGTCTCAAACAATAATAGTTTGACAGATAGGCACAATGAACCTTTTGTGACTACAATCTTTTTGCATGTTGAACATAACCTCCAAAAAATCAGGAATAAGATATAACATGTGTAGACATACTCTCCTCTCAAACCGCAAAGTCGAACTCCATTTCTAAAAGAAATGTTGGCCATAATTGTATTGCCAAAGAAATCTCTATGCCCTGAAAACTAAGTTGCATCATTCTGATACAAATTTCTGGTTTACCTCCATCATAGTGAATAGATGAATGCATGATATTGCAAGCATACAACAGTCACACAAACTTCTAGAACACAAACACTCCTCAATAGCTAATAGTGATATGACAATAGAATTACCAAAACATAAGGTATGCAACCACACTGATCTTCTGACATACAACATACTTCCAAAAATATAACTAGTAACATATATTTCTATAAATCTCTGCAACTTAAAATAATATGACAGGGGAATATAATGATAATTCATGTACTACTTAGCCTTACACCCTTGACACAATGAACTCCTTTGACATCAATGACAACCTCTATTCAACAATATCCCCGTTTGTCATTGATGGCAAACAACAAAATGTTGGGCCACCCATCAAACTAGTCGATCACACACAAAGACATTTCTCCCCCTAGGAAGATATACTATTTTGAGTTCACTTTCTCCCCCTTTGACATCAATGACAAATGTCAACAATCTCCCCTTTTGTATTTCTGGTACCTTGCACAATCCAAAAACCTGTTTCTTTAATAGACCATTTTAGTGGCATTTCTCCTCATATAAACTCATCCTTCAAGCCACAAGACCACAATTTCATATGTGGAGAAATGTGGAGCATTTCTCTAAACCTCCCTAACTACAACACATTCTTCATTCTGCAAGTTCTGAAAACTCTTGTGGTAATGTATATGTTCTGTAAACAAGAACATACATACTTCATACTTGCCTCTAAAAAACTACCAAACCACAAAGCCAAATCTTAAAATATGAAGAAATGTAGAGAATTTCTCTAAACTTCTTTAGGACAACTCCCCTTGATTCCATACTACACTGCTTCTAAAAAATTCTCTACAAAACCACCAAGCCTTCTTACGATAGGGATTTCAAGCTCCCCCTCAACTTGTGCTACCTCTTGATTCAAGAGGAGGGAGCAATAACTCCCAACTTCTTTCGAAGAAATTCAAAAGTCTCCTTAGGAAGATGTTTTGTGAAAATGTCTACCACTTGCTCCTTTGTCTCAACATACTCCAACTTCACCTCCTTTTTTGCAACTTTATCTCTTAAAAAATGATAATTGATTGCAATGTGCTTTATCCTTAAGTGTGCATTACCGGATTCTTTGAGATGTTTATGGCACTAGTATTATCACAAAGAATAGAAATAGGTTCATCAAACTCAATCTTCATTCTTTCAAGTTTTGTTTCATCCACAATACTTGAGTGCAACATGAGGCTACAACAATGTATTCTACTTCTGTTGTAGATAAACAAATTGGGTCATGTTTCTTGCTCAACCAAGACACCAAACTATCACCAAGAAAGAAAGCTCTGCCACTTGTGCTCTTCTGGTCATCTATGCTTCCTACCCAATCTGCATCTATTATGCAATCAAAATGAAATTTTCACTCTTTGGATGCCATAGTCCAAAATCCATTGTCGCCTTTAAATATCTAAATATTCTCTTTAAGGCTTTAACATGAGTTTCCTTAGATGTTACCTGAAATCTAGCTATCATTCCAACTTCCTACATTATATCTGATCTATATGTTGTTACATACAACAAGCTACCAATTATAGATCTGTACAAGGTTTGGTCTGTTGGAGCAGATTCATCATATTTACTCAACTTACTTCCTATAACCATAAGTGTACCCACCAGTTTGTAGTCTTCCATCCTGAACTTACTTAGCATCTCCTTTATGTACTTGTTTTGGGAAATAAATATGCCTATGTCTGATTGTGCAATCTACAACCCAAGAAAGAAAGATAATTCACTTAGCATTTACATTTCAAACTCACTCTACATTTCCCTTTGAAACACCTTGCACATGTTATCACTACTACCACAAAAAATGATATAATCGACATAGACAATAACTATCAACAATTGATCATCTTTTGTTTTTATGTGTAAATTACTATTTGCACTTCTTCTTTGAAACCCTTGTTGTTGCAAGTATCCATCCAACCTTAAATACGAAGCTCTGGGAGCTTGTTTGAGTCCATACAAAGCCTTCTACAATCTACACACATAATCTAGATTGTCAAAACATTGAAAGCCTTTCGATTGTTTAATGTAGACCTCTTCTTCTAGTTGTCCATTTAGAAATTTGTTGACTTAACATCCATCTAGTATCATTGAAATTCTTGAATGTTGAAAGAGCTAAAACGTCCTAATTGCTTCTAGTCTTGCTACCGGAGAAAATGTCTCTTCAAAATCTATGCCTTCAACCTAAGCACATCCCTTACACATAAGTCTAGCCTTTGTCAATGTTGTTGAAATTGATTACTTTCTTTCGATATTTTATCAATATTGATTACCAAACTACTATTATAATCATATTGTAATCATGTTTTGTTATTAATTATATGTTGTATATGCTATTTATAAACCTAATCAATATACCAAAAGCCTAATCAAAAGCTTTTGTATATGTGATTTTGATATCTAAGATCTCTCTAGATTGTAATACATTTTTGTTAAGATGGTTGATGTGGGTTGTTTGACACACCTTGTATTATTAACTACAATTTTTTAATAATCTATCATCATTTTAAAAGAAAATGGTAATTCATTTATTCTTCTTCTTATATATAAATAATGAAAATAAAATCAATAAGAGAAAAGAGTGGTTAAAACTATAAATTTCAGAAATGTACACGTCTTAAACTCAAAATATATTTGGAATTTGGAATTCGCTCTCAAATTTAGATGCAGTTTTTCTCTCGAAAGTATATTTAGAGTTTGCTGAATTATTCTTACAGGTTTTATAAATCATTGTGAATTTTGAATATTTTTAGCGAAAGCTGAAGTGGTCCATGGATGAGAGTACTGCAATAAAAAGCAAAAGTAGAGGAAATATTGATAACAATCAATCACTGCACTCAAATCTCCATACATGGTGGAATCGATTGGTACCACTGATAGTGTTCAACTTTTAGCTTAGAATAAATTTATTAAGATGAAGGAATCTCCCACCCTTGGGAATATAATTTACACCAGTGATACCCAACGTCATGACTGATAATAAGGTACCTTGTATCAACATTTCAAAGCACAATAGTTATAAATTTCTTACATTCCAAACCATGGTGGGCGCTACTTTTAATCAGCAGAATGTTTTCTAAGCCCACTGCGAATGCAATGAAGATGAATATTGAATATAACAATGCATGCTTCTCACTTAAAAATTCTTGTATCAAATTAAACCTGTAAACAATTTATTCCTCATTTTTCTCTCCTTTGAAACATGGTGCTTAGCTAACATGTGAAGATGTTGCCGAGTGGTATAAATCTGTGGAACTTTAAAGGACTGACTCTGTTTGTACTCGCCAACTTACAAAAAACGTCGTAGAACAATGCACGAGATGAAGAATGATCAGTGCCCCTCAAAATGACTTCAGGAGCTGCCCAATGGCGAAGATTTGAAGTTTGATAATAAACAATGCAGTATCTCTATTTCAACTGTTTCCACAATAAGTACTTTCTTTCCAACACAATTAAGTTGTATCATCCATTCTGTGAGACTGGTTTTGCATTTTCAATCCTAAAAATTGAACGATACAAGCAATTACTTCTTAAAAAACAAAAAGCAAAATGCAAGAAGGGATTGAATAGTCACCTTCTCAGCTTGAGTAGCATAGGGAGGGAAGCAGAACTCAGCCTCTTCATCCTGTCCTCAACTTATCTTTGCAGCATCATCAAGATTCTCACCTCAAACTTCAACAACCTAGGCACTAGACATTGAAGCCCATAACCCTAACTCATTGGCCTCATGGTCCAGAAGAACCCAGATACCAGAATTTAAGAGGGTACTAAAGGGCGTCTCAGAGTTTATTGCTACAGTAAATTTATTTCATCGACAAACATTTAAGTGGTCAAATGTGGCTATTTTGTAATTCTGAGTCTTCGATGATCAGGGGATCAGTCCCTGGTCAGCCACCCAAGTTGAGGTGGGTTGTGGAGAAATTCTCCAGATGGATCAGAATGCACAATAATCATCAAGACTATGTGATCCTATGCCCAACATAATATCTAATGCACATACATAATATCTAATGCACATATTGCTACTACTGAAACCTGAAACAAAATGGACTTGTTACTTGCCTAAATTATTGGATTTTGAGGTGAGAATCTCTATGATGCTCCAACTACAAAAAATTCGAGTCATCCACCAACCTTTGAATGCAGCTCCTTGAAGAGAAACAAAAGAGGCACACATCATTACAGGAGAAAATCACAGAGGTAGCCCACTCACAACATACAATACACCTGGTCAGGTTTTATTTGGGGTCACGGAATGCAAGGATCGACCAAGATCACAAAATAATGAGTACTAACCATAGCTAATGAAAGGACGTTTGCTATGAGATAATTTCAGCTCTGGTTTTGCCATCTAGGGCAGAAGGATCGACTGATTCTCAGTAAACATCACTAAAGAACAAACTACTTAGTTGCCTAAAAGGTTAAGATCAAGGAGTTAAATTATTGGGGTTTTTACTGTGGAGATTCAAGTTTGAATCTCCACAATAACATATAAAATAGAATAATAGGTTGATGCTACCTCAGATAGTCATTTAAACTATATTTGTAAATTGTCAGAAAATATAAAAAATATAGAAACTGTGGTTTGGTAAGCCTAAGAAATGTAAAAAAGCAAGAACCAGGGGAAAAATCAGTAAATTAAAGACCAGAAGTACTAACAGACTTGACATTGATGACTGCGATTACGCAGAAGGGCAACAGATGCGCTTCCCAAATTGTTTTTCAGTTTTGTGATGAACAGAAAAGAATATGACATACTTGGGCTTAGCAAAGCTATTACACACATTCCAAAAGATTCGAACCCCTCACCTAAATGCCGATTCAAAACCAGATTCGGTTACGGTAACCCGCTCAGACGATCCCCTGGAAACAAAAGCGCGTTAACAAACGAACATTTGTTGCCGCTTCAACGAGAAAACAAACCAAAAGGCAAAGCAAAATCAGAAACGAGACTGTAACAGGATTGAGCTAGAAAAATGGAATTTAAGACGAGAGAGAGAAAGAAAAAGGGGAAATGATTGTAAAGAAAGGGATTCGAACCGGAGACGTGGTGGGTGTGGGCCTCGAAGCTCTCAGATTGCGAGCAGAGCCCTAAAGCTAAATAGGGAGAGCGTGACGTGGATGAGAGAGCAGTGACAGTTCATCACGGGGATCGGCGCTGTGGGTCCCAATGCTTCAAATAAGAAAATCCAATCCGTAAGTTACCACGAAAATGGGTCCCACTTTCTTCTTCTTTTTCACACCAAGGGAATCTCCGAGTTTTGATTTGATGACGACCCGTCATTGACGTCTTTATGCCCATGAAAATATTATATTATAAAATTTATCCTTCGATATCACGCCTCCTTAATTTGTTTAAATTATATTTACTGTCATAATGATGAAACATGCAAAATTCAACGTGAAAGCAAAAGAAAGCTCTACTTTCTTAAAAGGCGTGGTTTTGGTCTTTTGGGATTCTTCAGAATCATTTGATTTATAGATGATACATGTGATGATGTTTCACAATTTTTTTAGGTTTATGTCAAATCCATATAATTGTTTAGTTTAATAGGGGAGTATTAGTTCTACTTGAAATCTTTTCTCAAGAGATATCTTTTCCATCAAAGTCACTTGGGTTATAACTTCGGTCTCATCTCTTATGGTGACAAGGGGTACAATCTCGGCCTCATTCCTTATGGTCGCAAGGCTTTGCACCCATCAAGACTTTGTTGCAAGAGTTTTGCCCATGGTCTCCTTGTATTGTGTAGCGTGGCACTTGGATTCGTGACATGGCTTAATCGCCTCCTACGGATCTTGGATCTTGTATAAATCTAGCGGTTGTATCGGGCATTAACAGATCGATCTTTTGGTGTAGTGTAGCACTTGGGTTCGTGACATGGCTTAACTGCCTCCTGTGGATCTTGGATCTTGTATAAATCTGGTGATTGTATCGAGCATTAATAGGTCGATCTTTTGGTGCAACAACAACTGCTTATGCAATAGATTTGATCTCTAGTGAGCTCATTCAAAATCATTCTTCACTAGTAAAATAAAGATCCATTCACTAGTCATCCCAGAATTTACATTCATTGCAATTCATAATATGTGTGTGTCTCTTGTTTTGTGTATTCTCCTAAACTGATTTAAATTTTACCATTATTTATGACCATCAAATAAATTTTGAATGAGTAACTTTTAAAATTGCTATTAAATTAACATATGTTTAAGTTTGCCACTAGAAGTTTCATATAATTAACAATCCAATAAGAATTTAACTTTAATAATATTTTTTTAATGATTTCTAATTATGATTTTTTTTTTCATATTTCACATAATTAATAATCATATTTTAAAATAAAGAAGGAAATAAATTTATTTGAAAAATATTTCTATTATTCATACATATATTTATTTTAAATATAATAATTATAATTTTTAATTTTTACAAATATTTTATAATAAAAATATTATAAAAAAATATTAAATTTAAATTATAATATATATTACTTACAAAATTAACAATCATGATTATTTAATAATATTTTAAATTTTTTAAATAAATTTTATGTGTTATATATTAAAAAATTAAACATGAGACCAAAAATTATATCATCTAAGAATTCCTTTTAAGTATACAATTATTATAATTTATTTATAATATAAATATAAACTTATTTAAAATAAAATAATAGTGAATGATTAAATCACAACAAATTTAAAATTACAAGTTGAACTCTTCTTATTTTAAAAATTATGGCTAGAAATTAATAATACATATTGTTTTTCTTATGGATAAATTAAAATAACATTATTTATAGGGATAACTATTAATAAATTTGATAGATTGCAAATTTATTTTTAAAAATATAATTATAGTTTATAAAATTTATAAATGAAAGCTATCAAATTTATTAGAAAGTTGTTCAATATGAAATTTTTATTATTTTTTTTATATTAATGATTTTATCTTATTTGTCAATAAACTTCATGATATAAAAAATTATTTGATATATATATATATAATTTTAATAGATAATTAAATGTTAGGATATTGTTGACTTAAAACTAAATATTGTAAGTATTTGAAATTGTTTGAAAGGATAAATATAGATAATATCAAATTAAGAGCTAACTCCAACTTAAATAAATGATTGTAAATTTAAGATGAATAATTTGGAAAATAGCTTCCAAGAAAATTCTTGGGTAATATAACTTAACTAAATAATTGAGATGTAACTCGTTTCTGTTACAATTGTGAAACAAGCACAAAACCATGAGTCACAAGATCAAACAACAAACAAATACACCTTCCACGCAAGAGATTTGCAAACAATATATGCAATATTCCTCAACAAGAAAAAGTTACAGAAGCAAGAGACTCTCAAGAAGATATGAAAGCTCAAGATATTCTCTAGATTATTACAATGAGAGTTGGGTGCTTATAAGAGCAAAGCCCTAAATGAGAAAGGGATCAGATCATGACAAGTGTCAACATCACATGAGATGAGACATAATTATCTAATAATACCTCAACTAATAAAGCATAAAAGGACTCCTACGTTTAGCTTAACTACATGAGAATAAATTAGACTAATAATCAATTAAAGATTAATTAATTATTAGCTAATGCATGATTACTCTAACACCCCCCTTAAGACGAGCTTAGGGAGTAGCTAAAAACCCTAAAAAGAATGCATGATGGGTTCTAACAGACAAGGCCGTGTAAGGTACCCATGCACAAACAAAAGATCTCTATAATGCGAAAAAATAGAGAAAATCTTATGGGAAAAACTCCACTCCAAAAAGAGATAAAAGCCAAGTGAAGGACTAAAGAAGCCTCCAAACAAGACAATGTCCTTAAAAATAGGAACAAAGGATGAGTTGAACAAAAATAACACCACTGAAGCATGAAGAAACTGCAAACACTATCGAAGAATGACTATTGTAATGCTGAAAAAAAGAATGCAAGAGTGTCCATATGGTAAGTGATCCATCTCACCAAAATGTAAGTAACCAACCACTAATGTACACTGCATCTAGAAGTACATAGGAACAGATATTGTATACATACCTCACTCCAATGCGAAACCAAAGAAGCATTAGAACCAACAATAGAAACCCCCCCATAATGTTGAAAAAGGGAGAGGTGTGATAGGTACACTAAAATTGAATGCTAGAAAGAAGTGCATGAAGAAGAATCAGGAACATCTGAACATGCAGACATGAAAGTACCCACATATAAAGGGTTTGAAAACAAAAGTAACACACACATGAGACTTTTGTCATGGAAGGGACTCTCACTCGACAAAGGAATGATGGTAAATAAAGGAAAAACATAAAACCCCCCATGACACTTTATAACATAGTGTGACTACAATAAGGCACAAAGTGATGTGCAAGATCCCATAAAAGATACACCTATTGCGAAACTTTATTTCAATGCATTTACATAATGAAAAATTCATACAATAGGAGCCCATAATGTCCAAAAAAGGACTACATACTAAAAATATAATTCTCAAAAATGTGTCTAGATGTAGAAGATATGGCCCATCGAAGTCTCCAAAACGAGAACTGAACAATAATAACACTGAGAAAATATAATTATGAAAAAAATTAGAAACCCAAACAAGAAAATACCTACACCATTGTGAAGAGCTCAAAATTCTACCCCATTTCAAAAAAAATTGCACTGAAAAGGCCTACTATATGACCGAGATATGGCCTCTAGAATATTGGGTGCAAAACTGAAAAGCCCAATGGAGAGGGGCTGAGTAGGGCAAAAGAAGATCTCTGCCAAAGTTTTCAAAAACACCTCCAAATGTGGAGGTCTGCCAAATTTAGGGGTGCTGGAAAAATTTCTCCACGTACAATGTATATTTATTTTGCAAAAAAAGCAAAAAAAATTACCTCTATTTTCTTTTAAAGAAAAAAAATGACAAAAAAAAAAACCATATATGTATTTTTTAAAATATATATTAAGAAAAATGTTTTATTTTGAAGAAAACAACACAAAAAAGAACTAAACATTTTTTATTGAAAAAAAATATATAATTTTAAAACTGTTAAAAAAATTATATTAAAAAAGCAAGGGGACCCATGGGGGCTACCACTTGCCAAATTGGTAGGGCCAGTACCCGCACGATACCTCCTTGTAGAGGGGTGTGGCCCAAGGGCCATTGCTCTGCCATATGGTAGGCGGTGGTACCAAGGGTACCATCCCTCCAAATTTTTTTAATATAATTTTGGTCAAACGAAAAAACTTGCTGCCTTTTTCAAAAAAGGAATTTCAAAATTTAAACGATTTTCTTTTAATTTTACCTCAATTCATGTGTTGGGGAGGCTGTATGGCTTCCCTAGCAAAAAAAATTTCCTCAAAAACTCCTGACGTGGATTTTGATGATTTGATAGGTGATCTTAAGGTTTTTTGGGCCTTCTGATCATGATGGTGATGTCTGTTTTGTGCCAAAATGCACCGAAATTGTAGCCACCCTTCGGATCTAGAAACAAAGAAACCACTTCAAACCTTCATAGATCTAGTGTTAGGAATCAAAATCAAGCGAAACAAAAGCCAAATTTGACTTTTTCGACAACTCTGAATCCAACAACAAGGTCCTTTTCACACAAAAATGCACCAAAAAACTCCCACCTCCAAATTTTGCAGAAAAAACAAAGGGAATTCAAATATGAAGCTTGTAACCCTCATTGAAGAAAGAAAAATCTCATAAATCGAGAAGGAGTTCATTGAATCCACGCTCTTGATACCATGTTAGAATTGTAAAACAAGCACAAAACCACGAGCCACATGATCAAACAACAAACAAATGGGTATGTGCAGGATCATGATGGGCCAAAAAGCGGCAATGGGGAAAAAATTATGTTTTTCATCAACCCAAAAAGGCGAAAATGTCAAGTTGACTTTTTTGTGGCTTAGGTGTCAATACACACCTCCAAAGAAATGCCCAAACCAAGATTTCCATATCAGATATCCGATTTGAGGAAAATATATATACACATATTTTGGGCCTATAAAATCATTTTACACATTTACAAACAGGCCGCGAGCGCACAGTGAGGAGGTTTTTCACATAACAAATATCCGATTTAGCTGATATCTGTTTTGAAAAGGTTAGCTTTTAGATTTTTCTTTACTTTGATCCAATTTTGAATTAGATTTGTATAATTTTAGTTAGTTTTTTTATGGATTTTTTTTTAAAATAGGGTTTTTGATTGAATTTTTATGAAAAATTTGAGTTTAGAATGGATTTTGATTACAAATGAATATTTTGTATGGATTTTGATTAAAAATGAATGTTTTTTATGGATTTTGATTTAAAAATAGTGTTGTTTATGTATTTGTATTAAAAATTAGATAATTTTATAGATTTTTGTTAAAAAGTAAGGTTTTTTTTGGTTTTTTTTTAAAAACTAAGGTATTTTTACAATATTTTCATTTATATTGTCTAATTTCAATTAGATTAATTAGTTTTTAACTTTAATTAGGCATTATGGCTGTTGAGAATGAAAATGCACAAATTCCAAATGATCCACCAGTTGAGAATGAAAATGCACAAATGCCAAATGCTCCACCACCTCCGCAGCCATTAATTGAAGAATTAATTGGTGAAAAATTACAGTAATTAAGGGGCATTTCTGAAGTTTATACGAGAATCCTCCAATTATCCAAGATGTTAAACACATTGAAGGGAATAATTAAAGATATAGAAACCCTCTCCACCCAACATAATGCCTTTCATTTGTGGCGAGAAGACATGAGGGAATATTACACATGTGGATTGTCTTATGATGATGTGAAAGATCTCGAAATAGCCAAAGTTCAAATAGCCTCTTTATTTGTTAACCCCTGCACTGGTTTGCCAGTTAATGTTAATAAACCAAAAATTTCTATAAAATGGTGCACGCATAGGGACATTGTAGATAAATTTTGGGATCGTTGGTGTATGGTTTTTCATAAACAATCAAACAAAAATTGTGATATACCATTTTACTTTATTAAAAAATCATATGTTGAGTTTGTGTTAGGGCATCATGTCAATTACTTTGACATTAAACCCTTCTAGGGTGTTGGTGGAGGTATGCCCCAGGATAGACCAGGGGCAATTAGAGTAGTCCTGCGCCCATATGTTCCCCTTCCTCCCCTTCCTTCGCCACCTCTAGTATACCATCCAAATATTATGCGGGATGCGGCCACACAGACTATTCAGGCTATTTACTCTTTGAGTGCTCTTTTGGTTTCACATACTTCTACAGTAGCTTAGCCACATTTTGGTGATGTTGGTGATGGCTCAAGTGTTGTTGTGTCATCCTCTTCAGGTCCACATATTTGTGTGCCACATACTTGCTCCATGTGCCACCAGATATGCTTGGGTCCTCTTGTACAACCCGTTGAGCATCCCTTGGACACTTTTGATTATGACCTCCATGATGTGGACATTATAGATCAGACACAGGGGAGTGAAGCGTACCCTAAAAAGTCTTGTCCCGCTAGAGAGGGGGACATTCGAATAGTGACACAGGTAAGATTTAAGTTGTAAATTCATCACTTGCATTTGTTTTTAAATGAATATTAATAAGAGATAGTATAATGTACTAATATTTATTTACATGGTCTATTTAACAATTGATGTCTAAGGAGGAGCTCGCATAGGTGACTGATAGCACCCTTAGGGCCATTTCATTTGGCCTCGACACGCACACAGTATATATTTTCGCACTCACTCGTTTACATTTTTTTTTATATACTTGATTGTCATTAGGGTATGTGCAGGATCATGATGGGCCAAAAAGTGGCAATATGATGGGTATGTGGCTGATGACTATTTTTTTACCCAAAATTGATGAAACGAAAAGGGTTTTAAAGGAGATTCTCAGCTTTCCATCAATATAAATTATGCTTTACTTTGAATTTAATAAGTAATTATTATTCATTTTCTATTCAAATTACGACTAAAGTCCTGATTGATAGGCTAATTGAAAAACATCTATAGCTCTCAAATAGTATCACATTTTTTTAATCCAAAACATGCATCACATTCTATGCTTCACATACTATAGGATTAAATAATAAAAATTGAATTTCATGAAGTTTTGACCAAGTTCAGGTGGTTAGTCACACAAGTTTAATATATTTTTTAAAATTTGTAATAAAAAATTCATAATTAATTATTTACTTGGAAAAAAATTACAAAAGAATATGCATCACATCGAGACATGAGTCCTATACTTATATCTAAAATATTATAAAAAAATATTATCATTTTATTGTGGTTAGGGTGGTAAGAAAAACACCTAGTTCTTATTTTTTCCCTAAAATTTAAGTACTACTGCATTGAAATTTCAATTTTTCACCAAATAGATTTTTGTTTTTAAACAAACCTAGTATTTTAGAAACTACATTAAATTTTCTATAGATTCTATTCTTACATATTTTTGAAATAATATAGATAACTTATTCAAATTTTTACATCAAATTTCCTAACTCTAATTTTTATGAATTTTTTGCCACTTAAGGACTTGTTTTTTCCATGATGATCCTACACATACCCATTAATGAAATTATATAATAACTTATATAACTTATCTTATTTTCCTCTTGTAGGAAATACCTAGTGCGAGTGAGGTACAACCTTGTCCAGATTATGGAAGTGCAATGTTAGATAAGGGGAAGGTAATTCAATTCAAATTTGATTGAATTAAGAATTTTAAGATCTTATATTGATTATACATACATCGACATAGATTGGTAGTTTCATATGTTCTTTTCATTTTTATGTACAGGCAGTTATGAGCTATAAGTCATTGTTGACAAGTGCGAGCAAGGTGCAACCTTGTCCAAATTATGGAAGTGCAATGTTAGATAAGGGGAAGGTAATTGAACTCAAATTCGATTGAATTAAGATTTTTAAGATCTTATATTGATTATACATACATCGACATAGATTCGTAGTTTCATATGTACTCCTCATTTTTATGTACAGGCAGTTATGAGCTATACGTCGTTGTTGACAAGTGCCACAACACTTGAAGGAGTACATATTGGAACACCTGAAGGAGTAGGTGTTGAAACACCTAAAGGAGATAAAGAAAAAGATTCGCCTAAAGAGGTATGTATTTATTTTATTTTGTGTTTGGTATTTATATGTTCATATTACCGACAATTGTATACTAACTTGGATCAATTTTATGTTTTTTTTCACATATATAGATTGACAATAAAAAAATTGGTTTGGTCGGTTCTTTGAGAGGGGCATATTCTAGGACTCTTGACCCTTTGAAGAGACAAATATTTCAAGTAATCAAGATTACAATTTTAGAGTTCAATTATAATTCAATGTATATTGATTTTGATGTTAATTATTCGATTTTAAATCATATAGTATAACTAATCTCAATTGTGGTTTGAATTTTTCTTGTGCAACTACCTTCAAAGCCAATGAGTGTTGCAAAGAGGCTCCATTTTGATGGTCCACCAGTAGTTTAGGATGAGATAGACATTTTGGCATGTAAATTTTGAAGACATTGAGATGGCATATGCCACATTTTGTAAAACTTTGTTTGAGTTGGCGTTGATGCCATTTTTGTATATGGAGACACTCAAGATTATTGGATAATTTTATATATAGAAGTTGACAATCAAAATTTAAGTTCTTCCTCATGTGCATGATTACACTCTTTGAAAATTTAATCAAGTGAGCAATGGTTAAATATCAATGTACAAGAGCATAAAAAAGAATGGTTCTATTATGTAGTTTATATTCATATCGTTGATTACATTGCATTGCACATCTTTCAAACTCAAAGCATTACTTCACATTGCATAACTAACAACTAGATGCTGATAGATGAAAAAATTTCAATTACAATATAGTTTTTACAAAGTCAACCTAAGCAGCTATGCAATTACTTCACATTACATAACTAATAACTAGGAGCAACTGTCAATTGCATTTTCTTGTCATGGAATTTTATGACACCACATTTCTTTGAGGCATTTTTTCAAATAGTTCGCTGCCTTGTCTATTCCACCACATTTTTCATACATGTGTACCAAATATTTTTATCAAATAGTTCACTGGATTGTTCTTATGGCTAAAATCCTAAAACAAGTGCTTTCAAACAAGCTATGGATTGATGCAAAGTGGGGGTGAAAACATATGAAAACTACCCTTGCCTCCTTTGGACCAAATTTGAGAACCAATAACATACCCCTGTCCTAGGCTAGTGAATTAGCCCTCTTTCACAAAGTGGGTGCCCTTTAAACACTTGATCTTCACAAGAACACCCCAAACAATCTTGAGTTGTGTCATAAAACAACAAATTCTAAGATTATTCTACACCTACAGGTCCTTTAGAAGGATGTCCCATGAAACTGTTTGTTTACCATGCAAATGCATAGGGTTTATTGAAAGTCTCACTTGCACAACTCTCCTGACCATGCCACCAACTCAAAAACCTCTATTATGACCCCAATATGCTTAAACGTTAAAGAGATTCCCCCACTCATTGATTTTAACAAACCCTAGGCTAAAAGCTTCATTTTCATGCAATTTAAGCAATGATTTACTTAGGACAGAAACTCCAAGACTCACAAATCATTTCCCCTTTCTTAAATGGACCTGCACACATTCAAATCACATTTTACACATCCTCTCCTAGTGCAGGAGCACCTAGGCTAAACTCCATTTTGTTACTGATCAATTTTGGCTTGTACCTGACCTTAGCCAAGTCAGGGTAATAGTGTGTTTATTTTGGACCTTAGAAGGTCTTGCTTGTGTGTGGAATGGGTGAATTAGTCACTAGGACTAAGGTCACCATAGTTTAACCATTGTTGTTAATGTTGGTTTTAATTAGCCTTAGTAGTTAATTTGAAAGTTGAGCCTTAAATGTGTTCTAAACACATCTTTGTTGTTAGAAGATGCCAAGATGCAGTTAAGGGAGTTGGATGCTCGGAATCAAGGGGTTAGAGATCCTAGAAGTTAGGAAGAGGACACAATGATGGGAAGTTGCAAAAAGTTGTTGCAAAGTTGCATGACAACATTTTTCAGGTTGCATGCAACTTAGTTATCTCGGATCCCCTAAAAGCTAGAAGTGTGGGATCGACCAACATCCCTTAAAACTTGGAAAATGGCATCTATGTAAGGTGTGGCTTGAATGCATGGTGTCGGTATTGTTGTTATCAAGTTTTTGGTTGATGGGAATAGAGAGAATTCTGGAATTTTTGTGTTTTTCCTGAGTATCTTGAGAAACAGTGATATCAAATGCATTGTATATACTAATTTGGCATTGTATTCATGTTCATAGTGAAATTTTAAGTCTTTTTCATTCAGTAGTCAAGTTGTTTTGTGCTAAATTAGTTTTTTGAGTTCATAGATTAGGGTCTAGAGGGTTTATAGTTCCTATTTTGAGGAGTTAGTCTTTTCATGGCTCCCCCATGAAATCTAGCCACGAGAATTTCCTGAGAATGGATGGATTTGCTAGGGGAGTCATTGGTCTATACATAGGAAGTGGTAGGAGTCTTGAAGTGTCGAGCAGTAGAATGTATTAACAAACCCTAGGTGAGCTAAAGGTGCCTGGTTAGAGGTTTGGCAGTGAAAATTTGAAGAACATAGGCAGGGGAAGGAGGTACAGTACGAAACAAGTACGGTTCCAGGTAGGGTTTAGTCACATCTTGACATGTTAGAAGGATTGTGGCCTATCCAATCCATTTGTGTGAGAGAGGAGCAAGGAATCAGTGTAACCCTAGGAATTAGGCCTATTAGCCCTATTTGCCCTAGATTGTAGGAACCCACTTCACAGAGGAGTCAGGCGTCTAAAACCCTATGAATCTTTTAAAGGTTCCAAAAGGGTGTCTGAAAGTGCAATTTTTTTGCCAGGTTGTTTGGACAGTTTGATCAAGAAAAGCAAAAAGGTCACTGTCAAGTGCTACAAGGAATTAGGCCTCTTCAAGGAAAATTCTTGGAATCGGTAAAGAGGAAGATTGAAGACCATCAAATATGGATCTAAATGGATGTGTTTGGAAATTTTTCAGTGTCTCTAACACCCTTGCGAGTAGTTCAAGGTTGAGAGTGAAGTTGGCACTTAGATTCTTCTAAGTGTAGGAGATAGTTTACAGGTTTAAGTGGTGTCAAGTCCTCCAAGGTGAAGCACAGGGAGTGAGACTCTTGGAGAAGAGTTGAGATAGGACTTTGCTAATAATCTAAGCCTAGCAAGAACCTAGAAAGGGATTAGGTTCCTGGATGAAGACAGTGAAAAGTCTTCTTAATTGATTGTGCAAGAAAACCAAGGAGCACTTACATCATATTGGTATCAGAGCCTTTGTTTGATCAGGCTTGTGATTGATGTTGTAACCCACTGAGTCAGTAGGAGAGAATACACCAGAGGAAGAAGGAACCATGGTGACTAATGCTGAGTTAGCCAAGAAGGTAGACGAACAGGAGGAGGACAACCGGCTGCTAAGAGAAAGGTTGTCTCGAATGGAGAAGCTCTTGGATGAAGTCCAAGAAATAGCAGACAAAGTAAAGGATAAGATAGAACTGAAGGAAGAGTAGGAAGCAAAGGAAAAGGAAGAGGACATGGAGGAGGAAGCTCCAAAACCTGACCCTGTCCTTGCTGAAGAACCCTTCTTGAAGGCATTGCAGGCCTTAAGTGGCAAAGCTTTGGAAGGAGTGCCACTATTTAGTGGACAAATGGACCCTGATTCAGTTGTGGACTGGATTGAAAGTATAGAAAATCACTTTGAATGTGATGGTATAACAAAGGCCCAAAATGTAAAAGTGGCCAATTCAAGGTTGAGAGGTGCAGCTCTCACATGGTGGAAATTTGTACAAGCTAAAAGAGAGAAAGAAGGAAAGGGTTCTATAGTTACATGGAGAGGCATGGTAACCAAAATAAGGCAGACCTATCTACCTGATGACTATGAAGTCTAGTTGCATAGAAGGAGACATAACCTTAGACAAAAAGATATGGATGTTCAAACATACACCGAGGAGTTCCAAAAGTTGTGACTTAGATCAAAAGTGGTTGAAGATGAAAGCATCAAGCTGGAAAGGTATTTGAATGGGCTTAAATGGTCTATTCAAGAAGACATGAGCCTAGTGAACTTCAAAACCATCCACCAATGTTATCAAATGGCCTTAAAGATAGAGGAGAAAGGAAAAAAGAAGCAAGAGAAAACCTCCAAGAGTAGAGGTAAAGGAAAAGACAGTAGAGGACAAAGAGGTGGTTATGGTGGAAGGAGTTCAGAACCAAGGGCCCAAGGAGAAGTCAGATACTCTGAGCAACAAGAAGGAAGATCTAGTAGAGGTGGTAGAGGAAGAGGCTCTAGCTCTAGAGGAAGAAGTGGTGGACAAGGAAGGGGTAGTTACTTTTCCAATATGAAGTGTTACCACTGCAATCAAATGGGACACCTGGCCTATAGATGTCTAGAGAAAGGTAGTACTTCTCATGGAGGAGATAAGAGAACCAATCTAGTTCATGATGAGACAACTATAGCAGAGAAACATTCTGAAGTACCATTGAATTCTGAGGAAGGTGAGAACCTCATGATGAGGAGAACTTTGATCAAAGATCTGGTGAAAGAAGAACCAAGCCAAAGGAGGTCCCTGTTTAGGATAAAGTGTAAGATGATGGGGAAAGTGTGTAGAGTCATCATTGACTCAGGATCTACTGACAATATTGTGTCAGAGGAGATAGCCAGCAAGCTGAAGTTGACAAGGATACCCCACACCAATCCTTACAAGGTCACATGGCTCAATAAAGGTCAACATGTCTTGGTGAATGAACAAGCATGGGTGGAGTTCTCAATTGGTAGGTACAAGGACAAAGTCTTGTGTGATGTATTACCTATGGATGCATGTCACTTGCTCCTAGGTACACCATGGAAATTTGATTTCCAAGTTGTACATGATGGAGAAAAGAACTCTTATACTTTCAAGAAGGATGAGGTAACATTTAGAATTTAGTCTTTCTTAGAAGATACAGAGGTGCAGACAGCAGGTCCTAAATTGCTCATGGTTGGTGAAAAAGATTTCCTAGAAGCCTTGGAAGAAGGAGAAGGAGTTGGCTATGCAGTGATGTTAAGGCCAAGAGAGGAAAGCAATGAGAAAGTAGCTAAAAAGCCAAAGTTACCAAAGGAAATACAGAAAATGTTGCAGACCTATGAAGGGATTGTGAGTAGTGGGCAACCAGCATTACCCAATAAAAGAGCCATAATTCATAGGATAGACTTGATACCAGGGGCTACCTTACCAAATAAAGCATCCTACAAGATGACTCCTCAACAAAATGAGGAAATAGCTAGGAAAATTCAAGAACTCCTCAACCAAGGTCACATTAGGAAAAGTATTAGTCCATGTGCAGTACCCACTGTCTTAGCACCTAAAAAGGGAGGAGAATGGAGGCTTTGTACTGACTCCAGGGCAATAAACGAGATAACCATTAGGTATAGGTTCCCTATCCCTAGGATTGAAGACCTCATGGATTGTCTAGGTGAAGCTAGGTACTATACCAAGATAGACCTAAAGAGTGGTTATCACCAAATTAGGGTACATGAGGGAGATGAGTGGAAAATAGCTTTCAAAACCAATGAGGGTCTCTATGAGTGGCTGGTTATGCCATTTGGACTGTCTAATGCCCCATCTACATTCATGAGACTCATGAATGAAATCCTCAAAGACTACATTGGAAAATTTGTAGTAGTGTATCTTGATGATATACTGATTTATAGCAAAACAAGAGAAGAGCACCTCAAATAGATCGAGTTGATTTTCAATAAGTTGCAGGAGGAGAAGTTGATGATCAGTTTGGAAAAGTGTGAATTCATCAAAACAGAGCTGGTGTACCTTGGCTTTGTGCTATCACATGGCAATTTGAAAATGGATAGCAGCAAAGTGGAAGCCATCCTCAATTGGCCTACTCCAAAGATAGCAACAGAGGTAAGAAGTTTTCATGGCCTTGCTCAATACTATAGGAAGTTCATAAGAAAATTTAGTGCTATTTGTGCTCCTATGTTGGACACCATTAAAGGAGGAATGAAGACTAATTTTGTATGGAATCAACAAGCTAATAAAAGCTTTGAGTTGTTGAAAGAAAAGATAGCTACCCAACCTGTTTTGGTATTACAAAGCTTTGAGAAGCTATTCACTATAGAGTGTGATGCAAGCAATGTGGCTATTGGAGTTGTTCTCAGTCAAGAGGGCAGACCGGTGGCTTTTCATTCAGAGAAGTTAAGTGAAGCCAAGAAGAAGTATTCTTCTTATGACCTTGAGATGTATGCATTGGTCCAAGCTCTAAGGAAATGGAGGCACTACTTGCTTCCCAAGGAGTTCATAGTGTATTCAAATAACCAAGCACTTAGTTTCCTAAATTCACAACATAAATTGAGTCACAGACACATGAAGTGGGTGGAATACCTGCAAGCTTACACCTTCAATGTCAAGCACAAGAAAGGAGTACTCAACAAGGTGGCAGATGCCTTGAGAAGAAGAGTCCTCACCATACAGGAAATTCAGTTAAAGAGCATGGGAATAGATCATTTCAAGGATCTATATGCAGATGATGAAGATTTTGCAGACATTTATAAGGTATGTGTTGAATACAAGAATCATTTTCATAGTAAATATGTTGAATATACTTTGCAAAGTGATCTTTTGTTTAAAGGGAATCAATTATGTGTCCCTAGAGGCTCTATTAGAGAGAATATGATACAAGAAAAGCATAATGGTGCATTGAGTGGTCACTTTGGGATCACCAAGACTCAAGAACTTGTTCAAAGGTTCTACTATTGGCCAAGAATGAACCTAGATGTTAGGAGGTATGTGGAGAGTTGTATAGTGTGTCAAAAGGCCAAAGGTACTTCTTCAAATGCAGGCCTATACCAACCACTGCCTATCTCTACTAGGCCATGGGAATGCTTGAGTATGGATTTTGTAGTTGGGTTACCCAAGACAAGACATGGCATGGACAGTGTTTATGTGGTTGTAGACATATTCAACAAGATGGCTCACTTTGTGCCATGTAAAACAACCAATGATTCCAGTTAAATAGCCTCTCTTTTCTTCAAAGAGATAGTAAGGATACATGGATTACCAATTAGCATTGTATCAGACAGAGACACTAAGTTCATGAGCCATTTTTGGAAGACACTTTGGCAGAGAATGGGCACTAATTTATCTTTTGGGTCTACATACCATCCCCAAACTGATGGTCAGACTGAAGTTGTAAATAGAAGTATTGGAAATCTATTAAGGTGCTTGACCAAGGAATATGGTCAAAAATGGGATCAGTTGATTAGACAAGCTGAATATGCTTATAATGACACTGTGAACAGATCAACAGGGAAGAGTCCCTTTGAAATTGTCTATGGATTACATCCTAGAGGAGTCTATGAGCTGAGAGACTTAAAGGATGGAGTCAAGGGAAGTGGATATGTTGATGATTTTGCTTATGCAATGCAGGAGATTCATGATACAGTCAGAAAGACATTGGCATAAAACACCATGAAGCATAAGACCAAGGTGGATGAGCATAGAAGAGAAGTGCAGTTCAATGTTGGAGACTTGGTGATGGTGCATTTAAACAAGTCTAGGTTGCCAAAAGGAGTTCCTCACAAGTTGCAAGTGAAGAAGATAGGTCCCTGTCCTATCTTAGCAAAGTATGGCAACAATGATTTTAGGGTGGAGCTACCAGAAGACAGTGGACTGTCCCCTATTTTCAATATTGCAGACTTAGTTCACTACAAAGGAAAACCACCAGACATGGACAAAAGTCTCAATGAAGTCATCCATGATGTGGAAGAGCTCAAACTGCCTTCTACTACAGTCAAACAAGCTGACAAAATACTCGATACCAGGGTCTACATGAAGACTAGAACCAAGGAATACAAGGAACATCTGATTAAAAGGCATGGTCAACCTGATGCTAATGTAGTGTGGATCAAGGAATCAAAGTTCAAGAAGTTGGGCATTGATCTCAACTTACTCAATCCAAGGGTGGATTGAACTCATTTGTTTTGGGGAGGATGGTGCAGGAGCACCTACGCTAAACTCCATTTTGTTAATGATCAATTTTGGCTTGTACCTGACCTTAGCCAAGTTAGGGTAATAATGTGTTTATTTTGTACCTTAGAAGGTCTTGCTTGTGTGTGGAATGGGTGAATTAGTCACTAGGACTAAGGTCACCATAGTTTAACCATTGTTGTTAATGTTGGTTTTAATTAGCCTTAGTAGTTAATTTGAAACTTGAGCCTTAAATGTGTTCTAAACACATCTTTGTTGTTAGAAGATGCCAAGAGGTAGTTAAGGGAGTTGGATGCTCAGAATCAAGGGGTTAGAGATCCTAGAAGTTAGGAAGAGGACACAATGATGGGAAGTTGCAAAAAGTTGTTGCAAAGTTACATGACAACATTTGCCAGGTTGCATGCAACTTAGTTATCTCAGATCCCCTAAAAGCTAGGAGTGTGGGATTGACCAACATCCCTTAAAACTTGGAAAATGGCATCTATGTAAGGTATGGCTCAAATGCATGGTGTCGGTATTTTTGTTATCAAGTTTTTGGTTGATGGGAATAGAGAGAATTCTAGAATTTTTGTGTTTTTCCTAAGTATCTTGAGAAACAGTGATATCAAATGCATTGTATATACTGATTTGGCATTGTATTTGTGTTCATAGTGAAATTTTAAGTCTTTTTCATTCATTAGTCAAGTTGTTTGTGCTAAATTAGTGTTTTTAGTTCATAGATTAGGGTCTAGAGGGTTTATAGTTCCTATTTTGAGGAGTTAGTTTTTTCATGGCTCCCCCATGAAATCTAGCCACGAGAATTTCTTGAGAATGGATGGATTTTCTAGGGGAGTCATTGGTCTATACATAGGAAGCAGTAGGAGTCTTGAAGTGTCGAGCAGTAGAATGTATTAGCAAACCCTAGGCAAGCTAAAGGTGCCCGGTTAGAGGTTTGGCAGTGAAAATTTGAACATAAGCAGGGGAAGGAGGTACAGTACGGAACAAGTATGGTTCTAGGGAGGGTTTAGTCACATCTTGACATGTTAGAAGGATTGTGGCCTATCCAATCCATTTGTGTGAGAGGAGCAAGAAATCAGTGTAACCCTAGGAATTAGGCCTATTAGCCCTATTTGCCCTAGATTGTAGGAACCCACTGTACAGAGGAGTCAGTGGTCTAAAACCCTATGAATCTTTTAAAGGTTCCAAAAGGGTGTCTGAAAGTGCAATTTTTTTGCCAGGTTGTTTGTTCAATTTGATCAAGAAAAGCAAAAAGGTCACTGTTAAGGGCTATAAGGAATTAGGCCTCTTCAAGGAAAATTCTTGGAATCGGTAAAGAGGAAGATTGAAGACCATCAAATATGGATCTAAATGGATGTGTTGGAAATTTTTTAGTGTCTCTAACACCCCTGCAAGTAGTTCAAGGTTGAGAGTGAAGTTGGCACTTAGATTCTTCTAAGTGTAGGAGATAGTTTACAAGTTCAAGTGGTGTCAAGTCCTCCAAGGTGAAGCACAGGGAGTGAGACTCTTGGAGAAGAGTTGAGACAAGACTTAGCTAATAATCTAAGCCTAGCAAGAACCTATAAAGGGATCAAGTTCCTAGATGAAGATAGTGAAAAGTCTTCTTAATTGATTGTGCAAGCAAACCAAGGAGCACTTACACCATCTCCACTGAGGCACATGAAAGGTACAGTAGGTGGAGGGCTTCCCCCTCATTCCACATGCTATGTAGTCATTTACTTTTTGTGTAGTGGTCGAACAATGGAGAAAACACAAATTTTTTATGTAGAAACCACAATTTTTGTAAAGTAACTCAATATGATCTTATTGATTCTTCACAAAATTACTTTCATCAATCCCCAAAATCACTTCCTCAACCTTTTTTAAGACTCTCGCCCACACAAAATAACCAACCAACTCCCAATAACTGACTTACAAACTATGTTACATGTTCGGGTTCGAGGGTTCGGCTTGGCAGTTCGGCTAAATTTTTTTGGGGGGTGGTTCGGTTCGTTTTGGGTTCATTAGTAAAAAAAATATGTAAAAATAATATATATATCTATAGCATAGAAGCATGAAATAGGATTATAATATCACATAACATCATATAAACAACAAAACCACCATAAACTTGAACGTCATTAAAAACATGCATGATAAATATTCATCGTTGAAACTTGAACTATCATAGCTTGATATATAGGGTATATTGATGCCAAGGTTCAATTTGTATGATTTTGAAAAAAGAAGCCAATTGAGTATAGTTATCAGCATTCTTTATAAATCATAAGAATTTATTTAGTACACTAGCCATTTTGATGTCTTCTTGCAATCTCAAACGCTAAATCTATGAAGAAGTTAACTCTATTGCCCACTAGTTTCCATTAAAAATAAAGCAACAAGCTATGGTCTCATGGCTTTTTTTCACACAAAAATCAGCGTTGGAATTCAATTGGAGGCTGAAAAACTACTTGTAACTACATAAATAAATCTTGTTCTACAACTTGTATGACCTAACTGACTATTCCATCACATCTAGATGGTTATGTTTAGGTTAAGTATGGTCCCCTTTCACAACCAAATTGGCCGAAGCAGTTTGAGCTACGTTCAATCAATGAAATCCCTTAAGAGTCCAAAGTGCAAAACGGCAGCAAACTTTCACAGACTGTTTCTCAAAAACTGTAATGCCTACAAAATTTTTGTTTGAGGCTATGAGATCATGTTGGGCCCCTCTACAATAACATCTCTTGGTTTTTTCTATCTCAAAGGTGTTTTCCTGTGGTGGCAAGTTTTCAGCTGAGGGAAAAGTTGCAAAGTGGTGCAAATTTCATTCAGCAACTCGTACAACCAAACGAACTATTCCAACATGTCTAGATGGGTACGTTTATGCTAGGGACGGTCCTCTTTTGTACCCAGATATGCCGAATCACTTTTAGCTACATTGGACCGGCGATTTCCCTTAAGAGTCCAAAGTGCTAAAAGGAAGCAATCTTTGAAGGGCTATTTCTTAGAAACTGTGACATTTATAGACTCTCCATTTGAGGCTATGGGATCATGTTTGGCCCATCTACAATAACCTCTCTCAGTTTTTTCTATCTTAGAGGCATTTTCCCGTGGTGGCAAGTTTTTAGTTGAGGAAAAAGTTGTCAAATGCAAGTAGTGTAAAGTTGCAAAGTGGTGCAACTTTCATTCAACAACTCATATGACCAAACAGACTATTCCAACATGTCCAGATGGGTAAATTTACGCTAGGGATGGTCCTATTTTTCACCCAAATATGTTAAATCACTCTAAGGTATATTGGACCGACGATTTCCCTTAAGAGTCTAAAGTGCTAAAAGGAAACAATCTTTGAAGGGCTATTTCTTAGAAACCGTGATGTTTATAGACTCTCTTTTTTAGGCTATGGGATTGTGTTTGGCCCATCTACAATAACCTCTCTCATTTTTTTCTATCTTGGAGGTGTTTTCCTGTGGTGGCAAGTTTCAGTTGAGGGAAAAGTTGTCAAATGCAAGTAGTGTAAAATTGCAAAGTGGTGCAACTTTCATTCAACAACTCATAGGACCAAATGAACTGTTCCAACACATCTAGATGGGTACGTTTACGCTAGAGATAGTCCTCTTTTGCACCCAAATATGCCAAATCACTCTGAGCTACATTAGACCGACGATTTCCCTTAAGAGTCCAAAGTGATAAAAGGAAACAATCTTTGAAGGGCTATTTCTCAGAAACAATGACATTTATAGACTCTCTGGTTGAGGCTATGGGATCGTGTTTGGCCCATCTACAATAACCTCTCTCATTTTTTTGCTATCTCAAAGGCGTTTTCCTATGGTGGAAAGCTTTCAGTTGAAGGAAAAGTTGTCAGATGCAAGCAGTGTAAAGTTCCAAAGTGGTGCAACTTTCATTTAGCAACTCATACGACCAAAAAAAATATTCCAACACGTCTGAATGGGTAGGGATGGTCCTCTTTAGCACCCAAATATTCCGAATCACTCCAAGCTACATTGGACCAACGATTTCCCTTAAGAGTCCAAAGTGCTAAAAGGCAACAATTTTTGAAGGGCTATTTCTCAGAAATCGTGACGTTTACAAACTCTCCATTTGAGGCTATGGGATCGCGTTTGGCCCATCTACAATAAACTCTCTCAATTTTTTCTATTTTGGGGGCGCTTTCCTGTGGTGGCAAGTTTTCAACTAAGGGAAAAGTTATCAGATGCAAGCAGTGTAAAGTTGCAAAGTGGTGCAACTTTCATTCAACAAGTCAGACGACCAAACAGACTATTCCAACATGTCTGGATGGGTACCTTTATGCTAGGGATGGTCCTCTTTTGCACCCAAGTAGGCCGAATCACTCCAAGCTACATTGGACCGATGATTTCCCTTAAGAGTCCAAAGTGCTAAAACACCATACCATCTATTGTATGCTTTGTAACTGGATGGTATGGCCATGGTAGATTTTATTAGGACTATATAAGGTGACTATGTGAGTTTAGAGAACTGGAAACATCTATACTTGAGTTGGTCAGTTGCTATGCATGGCAAAAATGAGTGAAATTATGTGAAAAATGGTGGTTACAACTTGCTAATGTCAATGAAATGTGGGGGCAACAAGATTTAAGGTTGGATCAAGCTTGTTCAGGTCCTAATAGACATTTTTGATGAATTTATAGGGTGTGGCAAGGTTGTAAACATTGATTTCCTTAAAAACCTCATCAAAGTTGCTAAAAATGAAGTTGCACTGAAGTTGGATTTGAGGAGAAAAAGTGGCAAGCCACTATAATTTATTATATATAAATAGGAGATATTACAAAACCTAGTTCAAATGAGCATGCTGACAGGAAAGAACTAGTAATAAAACCTTCGGTTGTAGTTTGATTAAGTACAAAGAGTTATTACAGAATTGTCCCAATAACAATAACAAAGCATACACCTATATGACTAATTCAACCTATAAGTTTCCAAAACACAGACCCCTTTACATTTTAAACATACCCTTTATACAATGCCAGACATTTGACCCATATCTCAAAAACCATCACTGGGTATATATTATGCCCATACACAATTATAACCTTTTTACATTGTTTCCAATTTGAAAATTCAAATTTTACAAAATTTTCCTATTGGAGGCATTCGAGGCACAGTCTTCCACAATAGTAGTATGTTCATGTTTTGGACTAACAAGCACTTGTACAAACCATCAAGGTAGCTTAGAATAACCAATCTATATTATTCTAAATGACACAAAATATGATGAAATGGTAATGCAAGCTATAAAAGACACTTAGAATAACCAATCTATATTGTTGTAATTTGTCGCATACCTCTTTGAAAGGATCAGATCTAGCTATTGTTGCAGCAGGTCCATGATTAATTGTGCCAAGAATATTGCAAAAGTGGGAAAATGAGAAATCTATATTGTCACAATAGAAAAGATTCTTAGACTAACAAATCTATATTAATCTAAACAACTTGAATGATGATGAATTAGTGATGAAAACTATAAAAGATGCTTAGAATAACCAATCTATATTATTCTAAATGACACAAAATATGATGAGATGGTAATGCAAATTATAAAAGATGCTTAAAATAACCAATCTATATTGTTGTAATATGTCGCATACCTCTCCGAAAGGATCAGACCTAGCTATTTTTGCACCAGGTCCATGATCAATCGTGCCAGGAATATCACAAAAGTGGGAAAATGAGAAATCTATATTATCACAATAGAAAAGATACTTAGACTAACAAATCTATATTAATCTAAACAACCTGAATGATGATGAATTGGTGATGCAAACTATAAAAGACACTTAGAATAACCAATCTATATTGTTCTAATGTGTCACGTACCTCTCTGAAAGGATCAGAGCTAGCTACTATTGCAGCAAGTCCATGATCAATCATGCTAGGAATATCGCAAAAGTGGGAAAATGAGAAATCTATATTGTCACAATAGAAAAGATGCTTAGACTAACAAAACTATATTAATCTAAACAACCTGAATGATGATGAATTGGTGATGCAAACTATAAAAGATGCTTAGAATAACCAATCTATATTGTTCTAATCTATCACATACCTCTCCAAAAGGATCACAGCTAGCTATTGTTGCAGCAGGTCCATGATCAATCTTGCCAAAAATATCGCAAAAGTGCATACAAAATATCACTATTAAAGACACTTGCATTGCAATAGTATATAAAATATTATTACTAAATAAAGAACACTAATGAACTTAATCATAATGAACATAAGCATTGTACCTTCCATTCTTGAAAATGCTATTCAAGTGTGCCTAAAGGGTCATCTCTTTGCTTAAGAGTATCCAATATTACTTCATGATCAACATTACTAAATGTCCATAGTTGTTTTGTCCTTGGTTTGGCATGATGCTTCAACAACTTAACATTTGTTGCTATAACAAGGTGCGAATACATGAGAATGGTTTTGTGTTTCTCGTAGTCTTCAAATGGAGGTATGCCATTATTTCTAATCATGTATGTTTGCAACCAAGTTCCTACAACCACAATTGAACCTAGAGGATACACAAAACCATCATCATCTTCCATCGGTTGTGTTAGTTTATGATTTACCCACACACATCGATCCAACCAATAGTCTGATCTCTCTTCATTCCCCTGTGGTGCAACAACTACAAAAACATGTCCTAGTTGTAGTAGATCTAAAAGCAGGTCGTAATCAACTGAACTTTCCATTGTGCCATTTTTCATGGATATTGTTTGAGATAAAGGAGTTAGATACTATGAAACCCATGTATCCACCCACTCACTTCACTCACATTGATCCCACTTGCACTGAATACAACTCTAACAAAAATAAGCCAACTCTTGTGTCCAAATGGTCCATGTGCCTACATCTAAGCTTTGAAATGAATGCATCTTTCAAGAATCTTTGATTGTATGCCAATCCAATCTGCCTCCCACTGTACCCTCCTCAACGAACCAAAAGAATCTATGCACTGTCGAATCAAGTTTCCCTCCTTGTTACAATGTTGAACTACACCAATCAACAATAGAATGTGTATCACTAAACTTTTCTACTAAAATCTTCAATTTCTCCTTAACTAGAGCTCTCTTTATGCATGCACCTGCTCCATCATGCTCCCCTTTCCCATGTACAACTTCAAAAAAACTCTAAATATGAGGTAGACCCCTCTCTATATGCATTCTACTCAACCAATAAAACATACAAGCATTCTTGAATTGACCTGTCCAATTATCTAACCAAATTAGATATCAACCTGGTGCTATATCATGCTCCTACAAGAACTCAAAAAAATATTGAAACAATGTTGGACATACTCGGACGAGTGAGATCTATCATCACTCATATAAAAATGATACTCTCTGATTATCTTTCGATCCTCCTCTGTACTATCAAGTGCATGTCTAAATGTTATGTGGACAAAAATAGCAATCTAAATGGAATTGTAATACTAAGATTGTACCTCGTTTTGTGGTTGCAATGTGTAGTTTTCTAAAAAATCAACCACTAATATAATAGTGCCAATCAGAAAAGAGTCCTTATACATCCTAAATTGTTGATCCAACCACTGAGACCTATGATTATTCCTTGCATACTTGTAGAAAAGATTGTCCTTAAAATCTGAAATAAAATCAGCAACACTACATTCTTTTGTAACCAAATCACATCTAGAACCTTCACCTCCACTCTGCAAAGTATATTTGACTATCTCATATCTCTTTTTCTCAACAAGATTCTTTCCAAATTCATGTTCAGAACTCTCATGAAAACATTGAACAAACTTTGACAAGCCACCACATTGTGAGCACTTTGCATTTAAACAATCATTTCTATAGAAAAAGCAACCATCATCTCTAGAACATAAAAATAGATCTAGCAAGTCCCTTGATGATTTCAGAAGATGCATTGCACCACACTCCTGCAACATTTCATTAGTATGAAAAGTAGAATGGATATAGCATAATAGCTCATGGTAGATTGAAAACTCCACATGGTATTTGCAACAACAAGTATTACGAATCTTAAGAGGTGCACAATAAAATTGCTTCAAACCTTCAAAATTCCTTTGTGAGATTTCCATATTTGGATGTGTTTCAATAAATTTTTTGAACAACATTGTTTTCCTTGATTCCAAGAAATTTTTAGGATGTGGTGTACGGTCTCGATTTCCAATTATTAACTTTAAAAAATCCTTTGCATTGGGTGATACTTTAGAGTTATCATGCCAAAATTGTTGAATTACCTGCTTTACATTATCGTTTATCTTATTATCAACATGTGAAGGCTCCCAACAAAATCCCATGCATCATTTTGAAGAGGATCATCTATTCTTTCTCTTCTTGTGAGTGCTCTATCCAATTTTTTACGATTTATGTCAAAATCAATACAAGTTTGTCTCATAAAGCGAGCATTTTTCAATTGATGGCTTACTAGGGCGATTGTAATGACTCTCTGAGAAGCTCTCTTATCCTTTTCCTTGTTATTTTTTCTAATAGACTTGAGAGCATTAAAAAATATTTTTGACAATAATAGAATTTTTTTCGGTCTTCTTGTTCACACAAATCTTCAATTTGGCTAGCAAAGGTCTCATCTTTTGCATCTTTAGCAATTGTACAAAAAGTTGGCATTGCTCGGTCAATGTCTTATCACTAAAATATTGGTTGAAAAGTCTTCTAGCCCACAACCAAACAGTTCGTGTTGACCTCTTTCCTTCAAAATTGTTTATAATGTTCTCATCAAATTCAAGCAACCATTTAGGGGTTCTTGAAGGTCTTTAATTTGGAATATGTCTTTCTTCCACACAAGGTTCTTCATTTCTCATGTAATCTGGTGAAACATAATTTACCTTGCTTGAATATTATGTTCAAAATCTTCATTTCCAACATTTTCACCTCGAACATTTTCAATATCAATTTGAATAATTTCATTCCCAATTTCAATATCATGTTCATCATCTTCAAATCCAACATTTTCATCTTGAACATTTTCATTATCAATTTCAATATTTTAATTCCCAATTTCAATATCATGTTCAACATCTTCAAATCCAACATTTTCACCTTGAACATTTTCATTATCAATTTCAATATTTTCATTCCCAATTTGAACATCATGTTCAACATCTTCAATTCCAACATTTTCACCTTGAAAATATTCATTTTCCTCTTCACTTGAAAGACCATAGGGGTTAGGTTCACCAATATTTAGCATACCTTGTCTTCTCTTCCTATGACCTTCTCTATCTCTTTGTCTATATGCTTCAATTTGTTCTTGTGTAAGCTTTCTCTTACGTTTTTGCTTCCGATGACTGCTGGTCCCCATTATACCTCATAAAAGATGCTAAAAAATCATTGCTTATGACAAATTTGAGTAGAATATGCTCCAAAAAGTTAATCTTTGTCTCTTCCTTTCTGAAACTACACATCTGTCACTTGCAAACATAATGTAGGGTCCATTGGAATGCAAAAAATGGCCCAAAAATCCTATATATTTGACAAACATTTTAAAATGTTTTGTAACAGTATGATTTTAGTTCTACAAATCGAATATTTGATTCAAATCGGATATCTGATTTGTGTACACATAGACCTAAGGGTAAATGGTAGATGGTAGAGGGTTTAAGGGTTAAGGGTTTAGGGTATATGGTAGAGGGTTTAAGGGTTAAGGGTTTAGGGTATAGGGTAGAGGGTTTAAGGGTTAAGGTTATAGGGTTAAGGATCAAGGGTAGATGGTTCAATGGTTAAGGGTTTATGGTAGAGGGTTATAAGGGTTTAGGGTTTCAAGGTTAAGGGTATAGGGGAGAGAAATAGATGGAGTGAGTGTGTGAGAGAGGGACATGAGAGAGTGAGAGGATACGTGGAAGAGACTTGAGAGAGAGAGAGAGGGTGGGAGAGAGTGAGAGAGAGCAGGAGAGTGTGGGAGAGATTGGGATAGGGTCGGAGAGTTACATAGAGTGGGAGAGAGTGGGAGAGAATGGGAGAGAGGGAGAGAGTGGGAGAGGGTGGGAGAGGGTAAGATTGAGTGGGAGAGAGTGGGAGAGGGTGGGATAG